>JANCMA020160961.1:0-13925 GCA_024336925.2 Zoanthus solanderi
TTAGCATTCCATACAAAGTCACACTGTTTTTGCACTACACAAAAATGATATATGTAAAATTTGATCAAGTTTTAATCCCTCCCTAGTACATTCTTTAATAGAATGTAGGGAGAGAATTCTTTAATATATTCTTTCATAACTCTTGGGAGAATTTAGCATTTCATACAGTCACTTACGTTGTTTTTGCACTAGACCCTTCAATTATAATTAGAATGCTATTAACACTTTATACATATTGTATATCAAACCTTCAACTGATATATATACATTAAAAATTGAGTTCTCAACGATGGTGTTTTCCATCAGAGTATACATGTACAGGAGCGGGGCATGCACTCTGAAAATGTGATCCCACAGTAAACTTTGTAAATGTAATCAAAGATGAAATTAAATAGTAAAAAATTGTTGTTGGAATTGTATCTTTGTCTTCTTGTGGCTGAAAAAGCTGACATTTTTCAACCATGTACCAGAAATTGGTTCAAAGGCATTCAAGTGAGCACAAGATAGAAGTATTTAACTTTAAGGAGTTGGCAGGTATAGCATTCCCTCTGGACATTTGCCTCCTATCACACATTGTACAATAGCACGTACCGTAGTTATTCACTTTTAAGCCGCACCATTTTTTCACAACTTTTCAGAATATGGAGACTAACAGTGTTACGAATTGGGGTTTGCGGCTTAAAACTGATTTTTTCCTGAAACAAAATTTTCGACATCAAAAATTTATGATTATAAACAATAATTCCCATTTAAGCCGCACAATGCAAAAACACAACATTTAACAATTGTTAGTATGTATATATTATGCACACTTTCGATCCGCATTGTTCCTTATGATCAACTTCGAATATTACTATTTATGTTATGCATACTTCAATCTGCATTGTTTAGCGCTCGAATGCACACAAGTTTTTTTCTTGCGTGAAAACAACTGTTAAAACTTTGTTTTAAAATTAGGACATTTTGTTGCATGTTTATTAAGCAAGTTATATTACTAAAAACGGGGTGCAGCTTAAAACTGAGTATTTTCTGAAACAAAACCATGATGAAGCCAGTCTGATATCTTTGTCAAAATGTGGGCTGCGGCTTAATAGTAAGTGCGGCTTAAAAGTAAATAACTATCATGGTAATTCTAAATATTTTTCATAAGTTTGTATTTTCCTTCACTGCATTGTACTCCCTACAAGGTTACATTGTTCTTATAAATTACAATCTACTTGTAATTATTATCTGAGATTCATTCAAATGTAATGCTTTTAAATTAGAACTTCAAAATGATAATGGAAAATCAAAAATGTAAATAAATGTACTTTTTGAGAACTTTAGTTTCCTTAGCTTGCTCTTATCAACACCTTCTAGAAATGCTGCATTCACTGGGTGCTTTAAGAAACGGTTTTTATCTTAAGTGTTTAATAGCTCTCAATTTCTTGCTACAATATGCTCATATGAAGGATCTTTTCAACACAGAAGAAAAAATTCATATCTTTGCTCAATCATGTAACATCTTCATTCCAGAGTTTATATTTTTTCTGCTTGTTTATAAGAGCTCCTTTGTTATATTAATGACCTGTGGCCTAGTTAAGCAAAAACACTCACCTATCAAGATATTTGGTTAATTTTCTTGCCATGTGTTTCCTAACATCTGGTGTGATAAAGTTGTTAACCGATTCAAAAATCTCTTGTTCTTCTCTCCAGTGTCTTCATGAAAATTAAATGATAAACAAATAAATAAAACTTTGAGGGAGTAAAAATGTCATACTTGGTTTTTGGATTTCAAACAAATCATACATTAAATTCTAAACAACTATTAAATAGAAACATTTCTTAGTTGGCAAAACATTCAGTATTTCATCATAATTCTATATTCCCAATTTCAGTTGCATGTAACCTACGAATTAAAGTGAGGTTGACATCTGATTTGCACCATGCTTAGTTACATAGGTATAGCAACAGAATTGAGCTGATCAAAAATGAGGTTGAGATACAGTACCGTCGAGAAACATTGGTGCATTTGCCCGCAGGCATTTCGCGGAAAATCTGCAGGGGCTACCCGCAGGCAGACACATCCTTGGACGCGGGTGGACACGTCCATTTCCGCGGGCCGACGCGTCCTCCCGCATCCAAGGACAAATTCCACAGGCGAATATAGGTACAGTGTACGTAGTAGTCCAAGACTAAAGTTTGTTTATTTTACTCCCAAAAGCAATTGATCGGACATTGTTAGCCATGATTAGCGTGATGTAGTTTGGTCATGTAAAACTTAGGGATGAGAATAACATAGTTCTTAGGAGAGCAATGGAGCTGGAGGTGGAAGGTAGAAGGCCAGTAGGTAGGCCAAAGAAGACCTGGAGTACTTAAGGTAGTGAAAGAAGGCATCACAGAAGATATGGCAGAGGATAGAAAACAGTGATGGTGTAACTTGGAGCTTTTGTAATGTCTGAGTAGATGACAATGTCTTTCACGGGAGCAAACGTTAACTCAAACATAAGATGATTCGGTAAAGCTTTTGGGTAGAAGACTCCATGATCATTCAGAACTGAATGGTCCAGAGAATAGAAAACAGTGAAAGTAACTCATATCATGTCCAACCCCGGGAGTGGGAAGCTAAGGATGATAAACGAAGATAAAATTGTAACTGATGGCTCAGTTAAAAACAGAGGTATTGCTGCTACTCTTTATACTAACCGGAGTAATAGACTGCTTCTGGTGGGATTTTTCAATGCCAAACTCTGAAAGCAACAAGTGACATGGCTACCATGCAATATTGCATGCATTGGTAACGCTATCAAACACTTTGCTCCTTTCCTCATCCAACCCCAAATACAACTCAAGTCCTCACTGACAGCAAACCTTATATCCAGACTTATGAAAAATTAAATTGTGGAGAATTCTCAGCCAGCTCCAGAGTTGTAACCTTCCTTTGCACTGTCAGTCGCTGCCTTGTGCACGTCCGCCACATCCTTGGAACTGATATTTCTCCCTCCAACTTTGCTACCCACCATCCTGTCGAGTGCCCTGCCAGCAGCTGCCAGATCTGTAAATTCATCACCGAGCTCAAGGATTCTGTTGTTCACAGCTCCATTGTTGACGACATCCTTGAGGGATCTGTTCACATGCCCTTTACTAGCCATGCTGCTTGGCAGGCAACCCAACAGGATTGTTCTGATCTCCGGCACACTCACGACCATCTCAGTCAAGGTACCAATCCATTCAAAAAGTCAACCCACATCTGTGACGTTAAGTGCTACCTCAAAGATGTAACAATTGCCACCAATGGACTTCTTATCATCCATGATGCCTAACCCTTTCAGCCAATCCGTGTACAAATAGATATTCCACGCCCTGTGCTCAGTGGCTTTCTCATAGCCTTGCATTTCTGATTTAATCACCCCACCAGGCACCAAACTAAGCATCTGTTTGCTCAATACTTCTTTGCTCTAGATAACGAGAAGGCAATTGAGAATGTTGTGCTGTCTTGCCATCACTGTCAGTCACTGAAGTCCATCCCAACTCACCTCCAGCTTCAGTCTACATCCACCCTTCCGATGGCAATTGGGACCTCCAACACAGCAGATATCATGAAGCGACATCACCAGCTGATATTGGTCCTCTGTAAAACTGTGTCCTCCTTCACTATGACCTCCATTATCGAGAGTGAAAAGCATTATCATCATTATTCTTTGAAATGCCATACTGATCCTGTTTACAGGGATCGGTCCTTGTGTGATGGTGGGGCAACCATACGTGTTAATCCTGCTCCAGGCTTTTCTGCATTGCAGTACGACAAGTTTCATCTCTCCCATGGTATCAAGTTAAAGGTGGGTCACTCCAAAAATCCCAATAAGAACCCTGTAGCTGAGTGTGCTTTAGAAAAACTCAGCTTATAACTCGTCAACCTGTGTCCTGAAGGGGATCCCGTATCTCCCATTACTCTTGCACAAGCCACTGCTAACACAAATTCAAAGAGATGGCTTGTCGGCTCGTGACTTGTGGACTCAATGGGACCAACTTACTGGGGAACAACTTCTCATTGTTGACCGCAATGTCATTATCAACCAACATCGCTCCCAGTTAAAAAATCACTTACCAAGCACAAAGTCCAAATCAGGTGGTAGACCTTGCCATAAATCCAAAGCTGTGCTTGTCAGGAGGTTAGTTATTTTAAATGGAGATAGGTCTAAACTCGCTGCAAGAGACAAGTACCTTGTGGTTGGCTTAGGTGACAACCAATCTTACCTTCTTCAAAAGTTTACCACGTCTCAGTTCTGAAGCAAGGTTTATACCGTCCCATCTCAGAGTGTTTTCCTGTCTGTCTTACTGTCCTCAAACTGCATTTTCCTAGCCCCATCCATGCGCACCTTGCATAAGACTCGAACTCTGATTACCCTGAAACTTCAAGTCCATTGCATTATTGTCATTCCTATAGAATATATGAACCAGAAGCTGTTTTTCAGATCAGATGTATATTATTATAAATATACCACTTGCTTTACTTATATATTCAAGTAAAGTTCTACAAGTTTGCACCGAATAAAAAAAGATATCCGCTGTGTGAGAAAAATTCATTTTTGCCTCAGGAACACAGGCAACCCAGTATACGCTGTATGCAGCGTCTTGTATTTTATGGTATCTGATTGTTCAGCTTCTTTGATGTAGGGGAGTGGAAATGGGAGGAGTAGGGGAAATTAGTTATAGACAACATTTGTTAGATTCATTGCCAAACTTTATCCTACCTGAGACTTTGCTTCTCAGCCAGCTTGCTTTGCATTGTAGCAGGTTTAAAGCTCGCGTGAATATTATTTGTTTTAGTAGCAGCTTGTAGATCTATCAAGAAAGATGCGGTGAAAATAGATGAGTTTTACACATGTTTTTAAAATGAAGTGAGAGTTAAAATCAATCAAAAGATTACACATTTTTTACCCAATTCAGCACTTTCTACAATTTCTGATAATTTTTCTAAGTTTTCTTCTTCCGAACTGCTTTCTTCGGCGGCGGCCATTTTTGGAATGTATCGCTTGGTTTCTAAGCACTGCCTTTCTCATCTCTCCCTACTTACTTATTTTGTCAACTTGAAAGCGAGGTTTCAAAAAAAATGTCAAAAACAAGTCGCCGAACTAGAGTAATTCGCGGATCAAAATTGAAATATCTTGATTATCAAATTTAAAATGGCATTTACGTTTCAGAGGATAGTTTCGCTTTTTTTAAGACGTTAAGTTTTGTGTGAAGATAGACATGGCAGTTAAAGCGTACGAGAATTTTAATGAGAGTTTGGGAAATTCAAGTTCAAACGAAGACGTAAGTCCGATTCTTCCAAAGGTCGGTACGCGAAAAAAGAAGACGCATTCCCACATTCCAATAGAGGCGCAAGTGAGTGTCACCAATGAACTTCAAGTTGATTCTATTAGTGATAAAGATCTTGGGAATGCGAAAATGAAACATCAAATGGTCCAGGTAAAAAAATGAATTATTTAAAGTGACCCGTAGCCGCAAATCTGTATTGTTTGAAAAAACCATGATTTCCTGTCATAAGTTCTTGAATTAGAATTTCGCATTAAGATATTTATAAAAATTGAGGGAGCCTAAATTAGTGTCTTTTATCATCTTATTTGATTACTTGTTTTCACATTTTCACGATGTGGAAAGAAAATTTACTTCACATTTCTTACATGAATTGTATGAAAACCTTAAAGCTGTTTTGTTTGTTATAAATGGTTGAACGGTGTGTATAAATCATGAATGCGTTTGAACACTTGTGTTTTCTTTTTATATTCTTCTTAAATGAGATAATCTTGCTTTTATTTAATGACGATACTGTTTTTATGGATTAAAATTACTGTTGCATTTGTCATGACAAATGACCACTTGTTAGAGGCTGATCATGACATAGTATTTGCAAAATTTCTTTCTCTCTTGCAACTTTTGATCAGAATTTTTTGTCATTTGTCACATTTATTTTTGGAGTTAACAGAGGTGCATATACAAATATATTACTGGTAAAATTTCCGTATTGGGCGTACTTAATTACGCAGACAGTTTTGCTTAAAAATCATACCTGTTTTCTATATAGTAATCCTAACCCTAACCCAGCCGGACTCAGTACGGAAATTATCTCGTTTTAATACCAGACCCACTAAAGTTTGGTCTACCTCCCACTTGTGATTTGATAGTTCAGTGCATTGCATATTCATACTAGAAAAAATGTGATGATGTTTATCACAATCTTTACATATATTATATATATATTGTGAGAAATGAAAAACTCTTTCAAGACTGTAATGGAACAACAATACCTGTACTGTAGTATTGTGGCCAATCGCTATCATTCAATTTTTTCTATTAATCGACTTTTTAAAAAAATATGACAAATTTTTAAAACACATTTAAATTGAACAATTACTAGAAATAATAAGTTATAAAATTCAAAACAAAAATAGAAATGGTGTCAATAGCACAAATGAAGTGACAATTTTTAAAAATAAAATGACTCTTTTAATGCAGTGGGACATGTAAGAAATATAACAGAAATGTAAATAAAATGTTTTTCAAATTTAAACAAAAACAAAATTATTTTCAAATTAAAATGAAAATTTAAAATAGAATACTTTTCAAATCAAAAATAGATTTGAAAGTGATTTTAAATTTGTTAGGCGTAGCTCTATCAAAATTTATTTAACTAATAAAAGTGAAATGGAAAAAAAACTCTGATGTTCAAAATAAAATGCCTTTTTAAAGAAAAGTGACATGGTTTTGGCGTAGTGCTTTCACAGTAAACCATAATACACCACACACCTACTTACTCACTTCCAGCTTGCATGCGCACATGTGACAGTTTATTGTCAAAATTTCATTTGCTCTGCGAAGGATTTAACTTGCATAGAAAGATAGCAAATATTAAGTTTACTAATTTAAATTAGATGAAAGTTATAAAAAATTAAGTATCTGAATTTATTAAAATAGCTAGATTATTATTGATCAATAAAAATATTTCATAGTTACATTACAAAAGACGACAAGTCTGTGGTGGTTTTTAAATTCTGTTTCTGATTTCTGTAAGTTCAAAAGAAGTATTCAAGATTTAATGTCACCGTTTACTCTCACTGATGTTTCTGTTTGAAGAAATTCATACCAAGTAGTTTTATGTTTTTTGCCCATTTGTTTTTTCTTTGTTTATTTTAAATTTTTCATTGTTTATTACCATCCAACACATGCCAGCATGTAAAACGGACATAAAACCATATAATAAAAAAATGATGATGATGATGATTATTGTTTTTATTCCCTTGCTTTATTAGTTAAGCCACACACCATTTTGCCTTTCTGTATGTTCTTGTGTAGGTGAGACCTCGCCTTTTCACTCAGACAACAGACAACTGATGTTCTCAATGTCAGTGAATTTTTCTCTGTCCACCTCATTATTTCACAAATTATTGTTTTAATTAGTTTTACATCTTTTGTTTTTATATTATGTCCTTTCAATCTATATAACAAAATTTATCATTATTGAATACGATGTCTACTGTAAGTGCTGAAATATGTCTGAAAAAACTCAATTCAGTCATCTTGTTTTTAAAATTATTGTTAATCTGCTGCTAGATAGACCTTTTTGGTCTCACCATATCCTTTTTGCACAACTAGGTTTGTTATTATAATTATAGTTACTAATTTGTTGTGGTTATCTTCAATATTAAGAAGAGATCAAATGCTAAAGTGTTAGACATGTGAAAATTTCATCTAAAATTCTCAAATGAAAGAGATTTTGTGAAACTTTCTTATTAAATTCAACTTCAAGAATCAAATACCCTGGCTTGTTCCCGGAGATTTGATTTTAAACTTGAAGGTAGCAACTTTGACTTTATTAGGTCAGATAAATTAGTGATTTAACATAAATTATTAATGTTAAAAACAATATGCAAATAAATGTTAACATGTGCCTATACTAGTTGATTTTATATACTAGATTTCAAACTTGAATTGGATAGAATTGATCGAAGGTTGTAATATATCCAGTGATACTAGTGTCAATATCTGTGGTACCAGTTGAAATCTTTTGGAGATTATTCTTCTAACACAAATCAGAAAAAGTTGTCTTGATGAAACTGGCTTTTTACAATGTCTAAGGGCCCTCAAGTACTGTATATTAAATTCTTATTTTCTTTTGCCCAAGGATTAAGACACCATAATCATTCAGTTGTCTCAGATTGAAGTCAGTTGAAATATCCATTGAACGAGTAGTACTCTTTTTTACCTTTTATGTTTTGCATTAGAACTTTGTTTTGAAACTTTTTTGATTTTTTGTCTTAGTCTTGAAAATAGTATCTAGTTATAGAATATCTACAGTATCTAGTATAGTTTTCTATTATGTTTTTCTATGATGACAGATACAGTACAATTTAATTAGGTCTAAACCCTTGTAAGAAAATTAAACATTTTTGGTTTTCAAATTTTATGTAAGTATTAAAGTAATATTGTTTGATGTTTGTATTTTCAATTAAAAGTGCTTTCAGACAGAATTAATATTTATGGCTGATTGAATAGAAATAGGTTTTTCAAAGACAAAAAAGTCTCGATTGAAAATTACCAGAGGGGGTGCAGGAAATTTGAAATTTGAAGTTGTGAAAGAGTTTGCCTACCCTAGCAAAAGAAATGAAGTTTTGTAACATAACCCCCTCTTTGGGTATGGCCAAAAATTACATAACCCCTTAGCGTGCTTAGCAAGCTCAGAATGAATAGGAAGGGTGGGGGTATCTCCTATAGACCCTCATCCCCCTTTTGCTCTTAATTACTACATGGGCTAATGATCCCACACCCTCTCTAAAGCAAATGGAGTTCTAACTTGTATGTACAATATTAATCTATACCTCCAGTCCTTTATAACAGTTGATTTTTAGAATTGTTTGATATAATAGTATCTAGTAGACAGTTTTATTCCTTTTTGAATTGAATTGTATTGACCATTTGTAGACATACCTTGTTTTTCCACCTCTCCACCCCTGTGTTCACAATTTTCCCTGCTAATTTCTGGCAGGTGCTTTTCCAGTGTATATAGAAGATATTGCATGGTGGTGCAAACATGTGAAGTTTACCTTCAATTCGAAAAAATATTTCAAGAGTGAGTGCAGCAAACGAGTGACAGAAATTTTTTTTCCACAAGAAGATAAACTTCATATATGTTTGTGCCTCCATGTAATTTTCTTTTTATTACATATAGATATGAGCATTACAAAAATTTTAAAAAATAGACAAAAAAACAAAGGAAAAACAAAGGAGTGATGTCATTGATATCTTCACTAGTGATGATATGAAAAATTTGTCACTCAATGTAGTTTCATATGAAATCTACGAGTGGCATATATACTTTACAGTAAAATACTTATATGTAATATGTAATAAACTATATTGTTTCAAGAATTATTTGGTGATTGCTATATCTTAGGAAGAAACAGATTAAGAACAGAATTTACATGAAGCTTTGAATATAAATGCAGACCTGTCAAGTACGTCTTACTCATTCTGCATGAGACGCACGCATTTTAGTGTAGTCTCACGCTCACACACTTCACCTCCAATTTCTCATGCATTTTAGAATCAGTTCGGTTTTACGTCTGCTTCTATAAGTCTTAAGAGTCAGTAAACTTGATCATGGATCTTTATAGTTTGCTATCAGCTTTGCTATTTCTACTCAGATCAGCTCAAAATTTAGCATGTAAGTGCTACAATGGTCTCAGTCCCAGCTGGTTGACATGACAACTAATTGTGACAACAGAAATTCGCTGTCTCTGCCTGCAGCCTTTTGCTGGCGAGGACAAGTTCAATCTCACTCATTTTTTTTATGATGAACTTGACAGGTCTGTGAATGCCTTAACATAAAACATTTATTGCGGAATGTTAAAACAATTAGATAAGTTATTATGATATTGTTTATTTATTCTTCAGGACCCATCAATATCCCTCTTACATTCATCCATAGATAGTAAAGAAAACACTGCAAGTTTTCGGTAAGTTTGAAGTTTGTTACTAGTTATGATCATTAAATAACTGACTGATTCAAAGGTGCTAGTGTTGTTGAAAGGTTTGGTTAAGAATTTGGAGTAATATTGCACCATACCAATAAAGAATCACAGTTGTGTGACATCCCCTGGAATGTGCATATCCACTATAGCTTGTACTTTGGACGGTGTCTGGTGAAGACCACTGGGAGAGATGACATGGCCCAGGTACTCCACAGAGTCCTGCAAAAACTTGCATTTCTCCTTGTTCACCTTGAACCATTTTCTTCTAATCTTTATAAGACTTTTTCGAGTGTGCTCAAGTGGTCAGAGTTAGTCTTTCCAGTAATAATGATGTCATCTAAATAGCAAATTTGTACACTGTTGATACCTTGAAGTACTTGGTCCATGGCCCTTTGCCAAATTGCTAGTGCTGAAGCAACTCTGTAAGGTAAATGCTGATATTGATAAAGACGTTGATGGGTGTTGATTATCAAGTATTGTTTGGATTCATTGTCAAGTTCCATCTGGAGGTATGCTTGTCGTAAGTCAATGAGGCTGAATTCTTTTCCTCCACTGAGATTAGCATAAATCTCATCTGTACAAGTAAGAGGGTACTCATTAATCTTAAGGTGAGGATTGATGGTCACTTTAAAGTCTCTGCAGACTCGAACAGTCCCATCCCTTTTCACTGGGGTTGCAATGGGCACTGCCCACTCACTGTGTGTTACTTCCTTAATCACACCTTTGGCCTCCAGCTAGGTCATCTAGAGCCTTTTCTACAGCATGTTTCCTCGCTAGAGTGAGGGTGAGCTTTCCAAAACTGAGGATTAAGGTTGTCGTTCACATTGATGTGTGCTTTGATTTGCTTCAGTTGACCTTGACCCTCAGAGAAGACAGATTTGTGATGGTTTAGTACCTGTTGAAGGTTGTTAATGGTGTTTCTAAATTTAAAAGAGGCCAATTCAGTCGAATTTGTTGGAGTTACTCTCTTCCAAATAGACACAGTTCCTGGGTTTTCATCTTATACAAGGGCAATTCCTTTTTTTGCTCATTATACTCCACACGTGACAGTAATTATCCCAAAAGGTTTCACAATCTCTTCTGTGTAGGTACGAAGTTTTAGGGTTGTCTCTTTCAGTGGCACATGTCACAAGTTTTTCTGGTTGAATCAAATTATGTCTTGGAAATTAAAAAGTGTTACCTTATTTTTATTATGTCCTATTCAAATGTTAAACCCAGGCATGCTTCTAGGTGATATATTTTTTTTTATTTGAGGACAAATTCGGTGGACTTTGATTCTACTGAAGATCTGAGCAGTTACAAGAAGCAAAGATTGTTGTAAGTGATTAGATGATCCTCTTGACTGAGATAAAATTAGTTAACCTTTTCAGTCCCAGTCAGTTATTAACACCCAACTTCTCTTTACATAACACATACAAAATAAGACATTTGGTAATAAGAAAATGCAGGTTGATCAAACAAAGCAAACTACTCACAGAAGGTTAAAAGTAAAATTCTCTCAAACTTGTTCAATGAAAAGTATGGGCTCAAGTTGGGAGAATTTAATAATACAACTGACACTGAAAGGGTTAATGTAATATTAATGTTATAACAAAATAATGAATTAATACTATTATAAGTATTTACCAAAGCAACCGATATCCATTTTCGTGAGCTCTGATTGGCTCCCATAACTCGCAATATCCAAGATTATTAGCTGATTTTGAGGCAGAAGTCAAAATTACAAGAAGCATGCATGTTGAAATAGAAAAAAAGGCTAAACATTTTATTGTTTCTTTGAAACAAAATGCATTTTTATCCCATTATTTTGGTAAATACTAATAAAAACAGCTGTATGTGACCCTAAATGCTCATGTGTCAAGCATTTGTAAATCCTCACTTTATCATCTCAGGAACTTGTCTAGAATTAGGAAGTATCTCACTCAAGACTCAGTGACAGTTGTTCATGCATTCATGACATCTAAATTAGTTTATTGTAACACATAATTATGCTGTTTGCCTAAGTATCAATTACAAACACTTCAGTATGTCCAAAATACTGCAGCTAGAGTTGTGTGTCAATTAAGTTCACTTGGTAAATTTCGGCATATCACACCTGTTTTACAAGAGCTTCATTGGCTCCCGATTCAGTATCGAATTGTGTTAAAGATTTTGCTGCTAGTATACAAATCCTTAAATGGAGCATCGCCGACTTACTTAGCTCAGAAACTGCATTATCGCTCCTATACTAAATCATTGTGACAGTCTGTTAGTAATGAACTTTTAACACAACACATCTAGATCATAATTATACTAAGACAACATACGGAGATAGAGCTTTTGTGGAATGTGCACCTACAATATGGAACTTACTACCTTGCACCATTTGCAAATCTGATACTGTTAAAATTAAGTTTTAAAAGATCAGTTAAGACATATGTACTTATTTACTGAATTTATTAACAAAGTTTTGTTGTTTTTTCAGAAATTTTAATTTTTTATCTGTAAATTTTAGCATTAGGTGGAATTATTTTTTGTAATAGTTGTATTTTTTATGATATTGTAAAGCACCTTGAGCTTAGTTATAAGTGTGCTATATAAATAGAGTTATTATTATTATTAACTATTTGCCTAAGGGTCAGTACCTAGTGCTAGATACAGTATACAGTGAGATGCCACCTTTCCTTTGGGGGATAGTTGTTATTTATATTTATATTAATATATGATGATTTAAAGCCACATTGGTTTTTCTAAAGCAACAGATGCTGTTGTAAAATAGAAATTGGTGAAACTCTGATGTTTTGGACTAAAAGCTTGATAAGCCATTTTTTACTCAATTTGACTTAATTGATTTTATTAACTAAGGTAAAAATTAACTAAGCTAAAATTATCAAAAGTAACTTCAAAAAAATTAGGAAATCTTCAGTAGAATCTACTTATAGTGAACTAATAAAATTATATGCTCTGTTTTTTTGTTTAATAGAAGGCAAACATCAATACTATTTATTTTCTTCATATGTAGTTGGATGCGTCATCCTAAAATAAAAGAGAACTGGAAAACTGTCACAGCAGCATTCCTGCTTTTCATATCAGGGATGGGTGAGTGCTCCTGTCTGTGGTAATTGGAACATAGTCTGAGACAATTAAGAGGGGCCTTGGAAATTGGGGCGTTTTTTGTGTTGACTTTAGGTTTCAAGAGAATTGGAATGAGAATGAAGTGAAAATCTAGATAATCATTCAGTACTGTCATGTGGTATAATGTACAATATTGTAATTCACTGTTATTTTTGAAAAAAGAGAACCTGTGAAAAATTTACAGTGGTAAGCCACATAATCATCTATTAGGCCAGAATAGTTAGATTTACTTTAATTTGTAGTCTTAGTCTTATTACTGCCACTACTAGTTTTTAAACAGTTTTAACCTTCAGCTGTATAATATATTTATATTCCTAGTTTTCTCTTTAGATTTATAGCAATCTTATTGTAAAATTGTAATTTAGTGTATTTTAACTTTTAACTTAGTTTTTATTTGTGTCTCCAATTAGTGCCGAAAGGCACTAGAATGACTAGACACTCTAATAAAGGTTATGTATGTATGTATGTTGTAGTTTTAACAATACAATTTGTAATAATTTGCTGTTATTAATTAGTGTTTAAAAAAATTATTTAAAAAAGAGAACCTGTGTGAAAATTTACAGTGATAAGCCAGGATAATCATCTATTAGGCAGATTAGCCAGATAATGATAATCGTTTGGTCTGTTTTACTTAAAGGTCAAATAAACCCAAATTTAGATTATTTTTCCATTTTTTGGGTCCAATGTGTTTATTAGGTATAAAAGAAACATATTGTAAAGTTTGAAACGAATTGGACGAAGCATTGTGGAGATATTGGAAAATTAAAATCACTGTTTTTTAGCCTCCATGATCGTGGAGCG
>JANCMA020161066.1:0-13923 GCA_024336925.2 Zoanthus solanderi
AGTAAGCTCAAATGCTACCCTCAAGCTTCATGATGCTATCCAGTAGTGAAGAGAGGCAAAAAAGGCTCGAAAATGAGTAAAAATACACTTTTACCGGCAGCTACAGCAGCGACAAGACACTTCAACGACGCCATCGCCTCATCAACTGAAAACACAATCCCTGGGGACTACACAACGTGGGATGTTTCTATAGCAATGCCGAATATGGATTAGAGAAAGCCAATTGATTGTTTTCATACAAAAATCCTTCAAAATCGCAAAAGTTTCCGTAAACCAATGGGTTAAATCATGTAGGGCTATAGAATGAAACACTGTCGCAGCCTTAAAACTAGTTTGAAGAAGCAGTAGCTACATGCAGTCCTCGACTGCCTATTTTTTTACTGTTACGTCACTTTATAGTTTCTAACACCACGAACTTTAATTTGGCTTCCTTAAGATTATCTTCGCGGCAGTGGAGTCCATACCGATTTAGAAATATGATGACCTCGTATAACATTTTACCCATACGTCTTTTGAATCTTGCCAGCGAAGAACTAACACCTGTACTTCGCGAGATCTTTCAACAATCACTGAATACTGGAGAGCTTCCAAGTGATTGGAGACATGCTTTAGTCACACCAGTACACAAGAAAGATGATCGTCACAACCCAAGTAACTACAGTTTAGTAATAAAAATGTAAATTCTACACCGTAAAAAAGAGCTAGAGAATACTTACTAACGTTTCGGGCGTTAGTCCTTCGTCGGAGTAAAGGGGAAGTAACTACAAGTAACTACAGGCCCATCAGCCTGACATGCGTATTATGCAAAGTGCTAGAACACATCACCAGCAGCCATATAATGACTCACCTAGAGAAACATGATCTGCTCTCGCCTTTTCAGAATGGATTCAGACATCCTCACTCTACTGAAACCCAGCTAGTCTTAACAGTACAAGACTTGTCATCATCAACAGATAAAGGCAAACAAGTGGACATGGTCTTGCTGGACTTCTCGAAGGCCTTCGATAAAGTCCCCCACTAACGCCTTTTACACGTGTTGAGTCATTATGGCATAAGAGGCCCACTGCATACCTGGATTAAGAATTTCTTAATACACAGGACGCAGCAAACAGTTGTGAATGGCACTAAGTCTAACGTCTGTAGTGTGCTTTCTGGTGTACCCCAGGGGACTGTACTTGGTCCCCTGCTATTCTTGCTGTATATCAACGTACTACCAAACATTGTGCAATCTCAGATTCGCCTATTCGCAGATGACTCAATCCTTTACTTAGAGCTGAAGTCTACTGATTCTCCGCTTATCCTTCAACACGATCTTGATCAACTGTACCATTGGTCAAAAGCATGGCAGATAGAATTTAATGTCACCAAGTGCTATGTCATGTCTTTCACAAGAAAAAAATCACCTACCAAGACCAACTATTTCTTAAATGAAATTCAACTTAAGAGCACCAACACCCATCCATATCTTGGTGTCTATTTATCATCTGATCTGCGATGGAACATCCACTACAGTCACATTTCAAAAAAAGCAAATAGGACATTGGGATTTCTTAGACGAAACTTCTATCATGAACTCAGGACATCAAAAGTCAACTCTACAAATAACTAGTCCAACCGTCGATGCAGTACTCATCATCTGCGTGGAATCCATTCACCCAAAAGTGCATAAATCAACTAGAAATGGTCCAGAGACGAGCAGTGCGTTTTGTTAAAAATAACTACTCTACAGAAGCAAGCGTATCAGCAATGATTCAAGATCTGAAATGGCCGTCCCTCTCTTCTGTTGGGAAAAGAAACAGACTCACACTCCTTTACAAGTCTTTGAATTATTTAAGTGCCATTAATGGAACTGATTTTGTGAACTTTTCAGAATCAAAAACTAGGAAAAAACATCCATATATATATATTATTTCTCGCATAGGTGCTAGGACTGATTGCTATAAGTTTTCATTTTTCCAAGAACTGTTGTTGAATAAAATGATCTTCCCGAACATGTTGTTCTCGCGGCCGACGTGAATGGCTTCAAATCGAGGCTGGAGGCCCACTTGTTTGCAGATTGATTGATTGATTGATTGATTGATCTATGGATGGGTTGGGGTGCGCATCCCGCTAAGGTTTGTTGGGGATATTCGCGTTGACTACGAGAGTACCGCGGGGACGGCATTTCTGGGGGGATCGTCCCAGCCTAAACATACTTTTGTAATTTGATATTACATATTATGTAAATATTTAATTCATTACTTAGCATTACCCCCCTCTGTTATAAATGCAAATTAGCTTTACAGATCAGGACTTCTGTTGAAAAGTCTTCACAACACCTTTTCAAATATTGGCTTGGATAATAACTTGGTTGTATAGAGGCAACCCCTGAAATATAAAGCCGTTTTGATATCAACTATCAGCCAATCAGAAACAGAAAATAACTATTGGTTTATTTGCTATTTTTTACATTTTGCTAAAGTAAATGTTAAGTTATAGCAAATTACATTTTTTTAGTTTTGAGTTTAAAGTAAACGGTGTTAAAATGGGTATCAAAACACAATTCATCTAATCTGGCCGGAGATCGTTGTCTGTCAATAAACTACCGACAACGAACTATTTTAACAAATTCAAATCGGAATGATTGATTCATAACTCCATAAATTATTGGATTAATGACACTGCTGGTAAAAATAGGAAAAACGCGCAAAAAGACATGGTATTTCAATACAGAGGAAGGAAGCATATTTAAAACACTCAAAAGTGTAAAACCATATCCAGGGACCATGCAAAGATAAAAGCCAACAATTACTACAGTTATTAATCTAGTTATCCTGGCTTCATTCACTCCATAAGGAGAGTTTCCTTCTCGTGAGGACGGAGCGATAGCCGTGTTATGATGACGAATGGTTTTGTAAACTCTCCAGTAAGAGACAGCAACAACAAAGTTGGGAATAGTTACGTACAACGCATTTATAATTATGTTATAAGTACGTGCAAACCCGTTGGAAAAACTCAAATGAACGAATGAAAGTTTAAGGCTACTGTTTTCAAAACGAACTCCAAAAACATGTCGGCTGACAACTAGAACTAATGCCACAACCCAAGCTGCTACAGACATTCTTGCAGAACTTTTCTTGGAGTAAATGCTTCCGTACAGCTCGGGTCTGACAACTTGGAAATATCTGTTGATTGCTATAAGCATCACTGTGGAAGTTGATGTGAATAAAGCAGTGAGAAGGCAACACATTATTATCTGCGACGCAAGGTATCCTGCAATCCACTTGTTAAACAAAGAGCTAACGGTAAAAACCGGCATCACAGTTACTGCCATGAGTAGATCTGTGAGAGCCAGTGAGAAAATGAAATTGTTGGCGACTGTACGTAGTGAGGGATTTCTGTAAAACGCCAGGCAGACTAGCAGGTTACCGACAAAGGCTCCGACATTGAGGATGAGGAAGATGGACGACTCAACAACAACGAGAACTGTTCCCCGGAGGGGCAAGGAAGGTGTTGAAGAAATATTGGTGAAATTTGAAATTAAACCAATTTTCATACTAAAATTAAACATTCTTTAGTCTTGATTAACTTCAAACTCACAACACTTTTAAGTTCTCGATAAATTTCACTGAAATAATTAAGAAATTAAAGGCAAGTCACTGAATAGGAGTTTCTTTATACCTTCACTCTTTCTGAGAAATGACAAAACTTATAATATGTATTTTCTTTTACATTCTTTTTGAAAGGATATTGTAATTGAAATTAACTCCTTATATGACTTATTTCAAAAAGATGTACTTAAAAATAGAGTAGTTTGGTTCATGCAAGCAGCTGTTTCAAGCTTTAGAAAACAAAAAGTTTTTTCGATAGAAATAAAATCACATTTTGTGAATTCAGTAAAGTTTTTCTGATTGTAATTTTCTTAATATTACACATATTGGAAACTAACTTCTTAACTTGTATTTGGAAACGCATTTAAATAATTACCTTAGCTTTATAAAAATATCAAAACACACATCCCAAATGGGACTAATTAAGAGACGCTAAATGTTTTCTCATTGCTGCATTGCTGCTGAATGCATCAGTTTTAAGTAAAAATCCTGAGGCAAGTCTCATTTTTCCTAATTACAAAAAAAAAATTATCAAATTCACATTTAAAATCTTTAAGTAATATATCAAACACGAGTGACGAGAGACAGTGTTGCATCACATTTCCAAACACTGAGAAGAGAGTTGAATTAAAATACGACGCGCAGCGGAGTATTTTTGACGAAATTCGAGGTGTTTGGAAATGTGATGAAACCGTTTCTCGAGTGTTTGATATATCCTCTCAATCGAAACTAAAATCAAGGAGTTAACGAACAAATAAAATCGTAAAAATATATGTTAATTAAGATCACAATTCCAAACCATGGTCACGGTTATGATTTTTTTCCTTTTAACTTGATGAATTATTAATGAGTTTGGGAATTCTATTCCTAAAGATCTCGAAATTTGTTTTGTATTGACAAAGACATTACATATTTTGTGTAACAAAGGCTAGACATTCACATCCTATTAAATGAGTGCCTCTTAAACACATCATCTGCAAACCCATTGCTCATTGCCATTGGTGCATACCTCTGTGAACTGAAATTGACTTTTGATTTTAAACATACAACAATAAAACCTCTTATAAACCATAGCACTCTTAAGAATGTCAAAGATTTGAAAACTAATTGGCTTTAAATTGTAAAATCTTGTTTTGTTATAATTCAAAATCAATTCTGAAGGTTCTGTTTGATAAAAGACTTGTTCTTAAATACGTCTTAAAATGCACCTCTCTAAATGTGCATGCAATTTAAGCAAAATCTGAACCTGTGTTCTGTGAAGCTTTCAGGTAACTGAAATTTGGAATAAAAAAGAAATTTATAAGTAAACTATCCTATATTTCCTGATGATATAAAAGATTCAGACCTTTCAGATACGTGTACTTGTTATTAGTTATACTCACAGGAAGCCCAAGCTCACGTTTCAATGAGATTTACTATAGAATATATGTTACTCGAGAACACTAAAAATTTTTACCTTTAAATTTAATAAAATCTATTGAAACTTACACAATGTGTTGTTGAAGCCTTTCTCTAACTTCTGATTGAGTTTCAGCCAAGTTGGTTGTGTTTTGACGGCTTTTCCCTAGCACTACATAATAATTTGTACAAATTCAGTTCAACTGTTTTCGACCAGTGTTTAAACTTCTTCGACCTACAATCACGCAGGCAAAAAATAGAAATTTTACTGTTGATGATGAAACTAAGACATTTCAATTTTTTTTCTTAAACTCATTTTAAAATAATATTTTTGAGGTAAAAAATATCAAATTTTCATTCGTCCTTATTCTTCACTCTTTGCAGAACTAGCTAAAAAGTAGTACAACAACTCATTTGGTGTGTCACATCGGTTGGTTTCAATTTAAATATCAATTGACATACAAAACTATACATTTTGTTTATCAATTTACAAAAGGAACTAAAAAAACAACAAGAAAACTTATACACATTTTTTTGCTCTTAAACTAAAAAGAAACTGAATTGGTTTTACTTTGAAGTTTTATCTTGGTAAAGATTTCTACATCAACCGTTCATGTTGATAGCTTAAAGAAGATAGTTACATACCAAGGTTTCTAATATTCATAAATATTTTTGTTTCAACTTCAACGTTGACAGAAAATTTAAAGGTTGTACTTTCTGTTCTTTCGAGATTTTAATATTTGCAAGTCAAGGCTAATACTAGGCGCACAACAAAAACGTTGGTTTTTGTGGGATTTCAGCCTTAATTGTACCAAAAATGTTCGAAAAAATTACTACTGTTTTGTACTGGTTGCAAACTTGCTTATATTTTCCATTTTCAAAAACTAATCGAAACCACAAACCAACTGGAAATTCAAACTAACCGGAAGTTCAGACCAACCGGAAGTTTAAACCAACCGAAATACAAAGAAACCGACAACACAAACCAACCGGAAAAAACAAACAAACGAATGTATAAATTAGCTTTATTATTTCCATGGTATCCTGGCCAGCAAGATGAAATAGAATAATAAATAATAAAGTTGTAAACACCTTTGTTAGTTTGTCAAAACATGACTTTTACTATCTGAAATATAGATAATCGAAAATTTTATTTCAAAATTCAGGTTTCAACTGCCAACAAGAGGCGATATTGCATGAACGAACATTAGCCAATAGAGAATACAATCATAATCTTCTGCAGTGTAAAAAACAATAGTTCTTCGCACTTTCCCAACCTCGTATGTTATTATTCTTAGTTTGTTCTTAATTTATGGGCATTTTTCAACCAAACATTCTTCTGACCAGACCCCAAAGAATGGTTTTGTGCAAGGACCAAACAATGACGCCTTGAACGCGGTTACTTAGCTTGAGTGAGCTAGCAACTGCAAAGCAAGTTCCTCGTCTTCCTGCAAATGGCCGCCAGCAGTCGGTTCTTTCTCTTCTTCGTTTTCCTTTCCTCTCAGACGCTTCTTCTTCGCTTGGGGTTCCAAAACACTGTGAATTACGAAATAAAATCCATCAACCTAGCTACTGAAAGACAACAGAAGATCTGTGTTTTTTCTCTTGGTCGACGAGCAAAGGTAAAACCGAAAGCACAATAAACCGGAAATTAAAACACGTGATCTAATCATATCTAAATTGAAACGTGCTAGTAGCTAACTTGAAGCCACTATATTGGGCACTATGGCCACGTTGTTAGCGGGCTTTACACCTTTAAACTACCATAAAAAATAGTGAGCCTGATTTTTAGCAGCCACGGACAGCTGTTTCGGCCTTTTCAGGCCTCATCAGCATGGCATAGCTAACGCACAGGCTCAGGTTCCCAAAACGAACCTAAGTAATGGTAAAAGCGCAATGCTTGTGGGATGTAGCTATAAAGATGAACTCAAGTATAGATAGCGGGTACAGCCCGCTACCAACCTGGCCATAGTGCTCAATATAGTGGCTTCAAGTTAGCTACTGGCACATTTGTGCTATCTATACTTGAGTTCATCTTTATAGCCACATTCCACCGGCACTGAGCTTTTACCATTATCTAAATTGAAAAGTTTGATTATAGGTGTAATAAACGAATCCTTTGTGTATGGGCGACCGAAAATTATGAAAAAATGATTTACAAACGCATTTTTGATTACACTTTTTGCATCATCACCCTAAGTACAGCACCAAAACCTGACCTTTTGAATACTGAAAGCATTTGGTAGAATAAGTTATAAAATAAGATGCACAAACGCGCTAGTACCTAACTTGAAGCCACTGTATTGGACATTATGGCCTAAAAAGGCAGAAACAGCTGTCCATGGCTGCTAGCGATCAGGCTTACCGTATTTGATATGATAATTTTAAGGCTATAACTGTTCCTGTGGTGTAATTGAGATTTTACAAAGAATGTATGACTCATTATAAGGTTCCCCTGATAATATGAGCCTGATATGTTAAATACTGTTTCTGTGATATAATGGAGATTTTACAAAGAATGTATGGTTCATTATAAGGTTCTCCTGATAATATGAGCCTGATATATTAAATACTGTTCCTGTGATGTAACGGAGATTTTACAAAGAATGTATGGCTCATTATAAGGTTCTCCTGATAATATGAGCCTGGCATGTGAAATACTGTTCCTGTGACGTAATGGCAGTTTTACAAAGAATGTATGGCTCATTATAAGGTTCCCCTGATAATATGAGCCTGATATGTTAAATACTGTTCCTGTGATGTACAGTAATGGAGATTTGACTAAGAATGTTATTGTATGATTCATTATATGTATGGTTCCCCCGATAATATAAAGCCAATATTTTAGATACAGTTACCTTTACTGCAATGTATGTGGCTGTATATGCCGCCTTACTGTGTAACTGAAATGAAATCAATATACATCAAAGCATACAATATTATAACTAAAAGACTAAAGTTTTGTTGAACGGCTTTTCTAACTTGCACATCCTCTTAACACTAATTTATGTACGTACATACCAGTCTTATAGTATGGGTATGTCAACGTAGAAACGTCTGTTGTTGCATGGGGGTCAGTCAATATGCAAATATCTGGCAGACACATTTGGTGGTGTCGAAAAGGGAGGTTGAATTCGGCTGGGGCCAGAATACATAATTCTATGAAAACCTTTAAATGAATATAATCAGACCATGGGCAATGCTACAGACAGAAACTGCCATAATATAGTTTGACACTTTCGTGTTTCGATGTAATCGCCAAGTAAACATATTAAAATGTCTTATGATTTTTAGAGTTTGCTAAAAACGTTTTCTACTCCTTTCTAACCCTCAAGTTTATCAGTACAAGTAGCAATTTTGCTATTATTCACTTTGACTTCAGAAAATTATTGTTAAATGTAAAAACTTGAGTAATAATGTTGTGAAATTATACTCACGAAAACTCCCTGGCAGTTATTATCAGGCCCAGCTAAAAATGTAAAAAGCAACAAAACAATCTGATAAAACAAAATTATTAAAACAAAGAGAAAAGCGCAAGTGAGAAATGTGTAAGAGCATTGCTATTTTCAAAAATAAGTTATGAAAAATAAGAACTTAAAAACACGGTATTGAAGTTGAACTCGTAAAAGCTAATGATTTAAGTTTAAAGCATCAAACAGTGAGACACACATACATGATCTTTCAGTAGTAAGAAAAAGTAAACAAAAGTGATGCACGTGTGAATGATGTCACATAACGTTTCGTAGCCCGTGAGAATCAGACAACCAAAAAGAAAATTTGTACATTTTCCGACTGCAAAGTCTTACCATAGCAACGGACAGAAACAAAACAGTAAACAAAATGGCCGCTCCAACAGCTGCCCAATAGGCCATCCAAGTAGCCAATCAAAAAGCAAACAAAAAAAGCCATCCAACTGGTCACTCAAAAAGCCAACCAAAAGACCATCCAACTGGCCACTCAAAAGGCCAACCAAAAAGCCATCCAACTGGTCACTCAAAAGGCCAACCAAAAGACCATCCAACTGCCACTCAAAAGGCCAACCAAAAGGCCATCCAACTGGTCACTCAAAAGGCCAACCAAAGGCCATCTAACTGGTCACTCAAAAGGCCAACCAAAAGGCCATCTAACTGGTCACTCAAAAGGCCAACCAAAAGGCCATCCAACTGCCACTCAAAAGGCCAACCAAAGACCATCCAACTGCCACTCAAAAGGCCAACCAAAAGGCCATCTAACTGGTCACTCAAAAGGCCAACCAAAGGCCATCCAACTGGCCACTCAAAAGGCCAACCTAAAGGCCATCCAACTGGTCACTCAAAAGGCAAACCAAAAGACCATCCAACTGCCACTCAAAAGGCCAACCAAAGGCCATCCAACTGGCCACTCAAAAGGCCAACCAAAAGACCATCCAACTGCCACTCAAAAGGCCAACCAAAGGCCATCCAACTGGCCACTCAAAAGGCCGACAAAAAGACCATCCAACTGGCCATAATGACAATTAATAAAAATCACGATAAAAACACTTACTAATGTTCATAACAATATCATGGACAAAACTGGCAAGAGCTGACCCTTCAAACACAAAGATAATCCTGCCAAGAAAAGTAACTACTGCATTAATAACTTAATTAAAAAATAATATGACAATGAGTTCATCCATAAGATAATAATATGACAATGAATTTATCAATAAGATAATAATATAACAATGAATTCATCAATAAGATAATATGACAATGAATTCATCAATAAGATAATAATATGACAATGAGTTCATCAATTAGATAATCATATGACAATGAGTTCATCAATAAGATAATAATATGAACCATGGTCTGCCCGAAAAAAAAAGAGATTCTAATAAATATTATAGATCTGTTTTCAAAGCTTTAAAAGGATAAAAGAAAAGCATAATGCTTGTGGGATGTGTCTTAATCAATTATCACAAGTATAGATAGCACATGCGTACTAGTATCAACCAGACGAAACTAAAATGGGCATTACGACCATGTCCGTTGCGGGCATTGCCTTTTAAATTTATCATCAATAATAGTAACACTGAATGTTACCAACCATGCAATAATAGTGACTCTGAATGTTATCAACCATGCAATAATAGTGACTCTGAATGTTATCAACCATGCAATAATAGTGACTCTGAATGTTATCAATCATATGCAATAATAGCGACTCTGAATGTTATCAACCATGGAAAGCTATAGTGATGACGCCCAATAATAATAAAATAGCCTTTCACGGCTGCCAACATTCAGGGTCGCTAAATATATTATTTATGATAGACTGAAGTGTAACGCTCACTACTGATATATGGAATGTTTCATGAAGTAAATTTGAATCAAGACATGTGATTGCGAAATAATAATAATAATAATAATAATAAATTTAATTCTTATATTGCGCACTTTACATAAAAATGATCAAATGCGCATTACATGCAAGTATATATAAATAAACGTAATCTAAGTTTAAGACCTACTACTACTAATAATAATGATTATGATAAAATTTAAAATATTACTATACAATAAATTAAATGTACTTATTTAATTTAAAGATTTTTGTGTGTTTAAACTCTCGCTTCAACTTCTTAAAGTCATGTATCGCGCCTTGCAATGCAGTGAACTCAGATTGTATATTAAAGGTTAGTTACTTTCAGTTCGTAGTTTGTTTACAAATACACCCACTTGCTGGGGATATAATAAACTCAAAATTATTCTTAATGCTCTGCTTCGCTTCGCTTCGCTTCGCTTCGCTTCGCATTGTGCATTATTCAAATTTTTCATTCACTATATTGCCAGGGCGTGAGTGTATTTGTAAACAAATCACGCACATCCAGGAACTAAACCTTAATTAAACAAATGTCACATGCCTATAACATCTCATCTCTCAGCAGGCACACTAGCTTTCAAATGCCAACTCTGAACTAACATTCAGCTTTCACTATACTTGAAATGAACTTTCTTTACAAGAAGTTTGCGTTGATGAGCAAAGCTAACCGGTATCGTAATGACACTCTATGTGTCGTCAACTTTGTTTATTTTAACTAATATTTTTATTAGTTTAAATAGTGCTTGTCAAAAGTTACAGCAGCATAGTTGGCACAGTCTGATAACCAAAACCTTGTGTTTCAAAACATATTTAGCCAGAAAACATTTTAAGATTTTATAATATTAATAATATTAATGTTATTTATTGTAAAGGCCAGCTATGCAGATATTACATCACTGACTTACTTTGCTTGTTGTTGCCATGGCACCAGCCATTTTTGCTGACGAGTGCATTGACTGGGCTTGGTAACCTATAGCTGTGATCTTTGAGTTTATTGCCAGATTCTTGTTTTTCTGTTTTCTTAATGCCACAAGTTGCTTAGCCAATACTGTTGCAGCCTGTTTAACCAAAGTAACAAAGGTAGTTGGACAGATTTCATTAACTTTTTTCTAAAGACCAAGAATGGCTATTTTGAATATTTTGAGTGACATGAAGTCAATATAGTCAAAGCTCAATCAATATAGAAGCCTGAATTATCCAGATTTTTCGGACTTGCTTCATTTCTTAAATTCCTTTCAAAATAAAAAAACCAGATCTATTTATGTTTCATCATTTTGTACAATGTTGGTAATACGAAAGATTTTTTCGGACTAATGTTGAAAAATTCAAACAACTTGTTTTACTTCATCATATATTAATTGTTCCAGGCAAACAACAAAAGTCTTCATTGTTAGTTAAGATTATTTTCTTTTCTTATTATAATATAGAAAAGACCCTACTTGCCCTATGATTGGTTAAATACATCAGGGTATAAAACATACAAAAAGCGTTTTTTATTGTTTTTTCACTGCTCTTGCCACATAGAATCTATATTATAAAGCAAATGAATAAGTCTAAGCCATGTATTAGACTGTGATAAAAAAACTTTGGGCATCTGAAAACACTTGATAAATGAAAACGAAAAGCTTGCCTATGGCTCATGTTTTCTATATTTCTCTGGTGTTCTAAAATGCTTATCGTGTTTTATCACAGCCTAAAACATTTTCTTCTGACCGGCCTCTTCATTAGTAATTCTGTCCTGCACTCTTAATCTTCACATGTACATCTCTACATTCTATGACCATAACAAACTAATATAAAAGGCTCCACAGCCTGTACATTGAGACCCAAATCATGATTACTGGCCTTAGCTTCTATTAAGAAATACATAACTTTAAAATCTTTTTGTGTGAAGTGATCTTAAAATAATAATTATATTGACTTTATTTAGGTGTCAAGTCTTATTTAGCTGGCCAAAGGCCAACATACACCATTGTACTAATGCAAAATTTTATTCGCCCCAGTCTTCTGTGGGGGCAAAAAATTGAAAATCTGGTGAATTAATAAGACAAAATATGACCGAGCAACACTATTTTGCCCCCAGAGAGGCCTGAAACTGGCAAAAATTTGTATTAGTAAAATGGCGTATTGGGGACACTATCTTTACCACTCTAAGGTGGGCAGAGACGGTAACTATAACTGTTCAGAAGAGAGACTGTAACAGATATTACACTTTGAATATTTTTTCCTACTTGACTGTCTCAAGCTTCCTGTGCTATAATTTGGTATTTAAAATAGTAATTCAGAAATTAAATTTCGATCAAAAGTATTCAACAAAAGTTGATAATTTTGTTTGTTTGGCACGGCATTTAAGTCTTGTACCTGCTTATTTCCCATTTTTGCAGCTTTCTTGATTTCAGCTTCCTGTGAAAAACATTTGAACAGTAAAAAAACAAGAACATTCAAACTTAAAACAAAAAACTACAAGAAGACATAAATTGATCGTACATAATATCACAGGCAAAAGAATGATTTGAGTTATGGATTTGAAAGTTTTAAAACTATAAATCTGCACTCACAACTCACTCTTTAGAACTAAGTTATCAAAACATACATTGCAATTTTCTGTAAGCTACAGTACATCAGTCTGTTTTACTTTAATTTCAATGAAGTGATCTAATGAAGCGAGTAATGACAAATTCAATGTTGTGTGTGAAATGCAGGAAATGGATCCATGGAAGATGTGCAGAAGTAAAAAGAGTGACCCTGAGGTTGGGAAGAGATTTTTTCTGTGGAAGATGTACGAAGCAAGTTGATGATGGATTAGTAGGATTTATCAAACTTTTCCCTTTAATCGCCAGCTGGCTCCAGAGCAAAAAAGTTAATTTTGTGCCGAATAATATAATAATTGTCTTTAATGAATTACCAGCTGTTTCTCCTGTCTGTCCAAGGCATTTCTGTCTCTGGTCAGTTCTCGCTGGGTTTTGTTCAACTGCTTTTTTTGTTGCCTCATTTGTTCTACAAAGCCAGAAATGATAACCTGTCACATTTTCTACCAGCTACATCAACAAATTAGTTAGGGGTGTCATATTGGGACAAAAGAAAGTTGTATGAATTTGATCATAAACCTGCAGAGAACAAGCTTTATATTTACCAGGGCATCCTGTAGAGTGCAGAAAAAATGAAGTTCATTGTCAGGAAATTTTTGCCAAATAGCGCAAAAAAAAATGCAAAAAAAAAAAAAAAAAAAAAACCAGTCAAAAATGCAGAATTTTGGAGGGTTATTTGGTGACTCAAGGCAATGTTTTTGCTCTAAAAAGTAAAGTAGATTTATTTAGTATTTATACCAGTGAAGTGAAGTGAAGTGTGTTTGGTTTCCTATTAAGAGCTCAAAATGTGCTCAGAACAAACACTAAATATACAGCTGGGTACAGAAACTTTATTTCTGCTATTTTCAGGTGAATTTTCATGTTTTCAAAAAACAACATTTCTTCCAATAAAAGTCTTACAAACAAGTTTAAAACTGGTCTGTTCTTTATCTAAATCTGGATTCTGAAGCGCGGATTTTATAAATTGTTTGAAGAAAAAGAACAGGAATTAGACCAACAGA
>JANCMA020161172.1:0-24046 GCA_024336925.2 Zoanthus solanderi
GCTTCAAGTTAGCTACTAGCACGTTTGTGCTATCTATACTTGAGTTCATCTTTATAGCCACATCCCACAAGCATTACTTAATATGTTCTTTTTGGGAACCTGCATGAGCCTGTTTCCTAGCTGTGCTGTGCTGTGCTGATGAGCGAAACAACTGTCCATGGCTGGTAGCAATCAGGCTCACTATTATTTTATGGTAGATTTAAGGGGTAAAGCCCACAACCAACGTGGCCATAGTGCCCAATATAGTGGCTTTACGTTAGTTACTAGCTCGTTTGTGCTATCTATACTTGAATGAAAACATGATTTTTACTTCTTAGGTTTTTATAGCAATTGCTCTAAGTGTGTATATAACCTTGAAGATCGTTCTAGAACGTTTTACCATAGTGTTGTTTTGTTTATAACGCTTTCAGGAAATCGTAAACGAAAAGCAGAATCGACTGAAAGAGTCCATGAAGATGATGGGACTAGCAAACTGGATTCACTGGTCAGCGTGGTTCGCCAAAAACCTTTTGTTTCTGCTTATTTCAATTGTTCTCATCACAATCGTAGTGAAGGTAATTTGTTTCAGTTTTATAAAGTAGCCATTAACATTGTTATTCTAAATATTGTATTTAGATGTCCAAAGTAAAACTTTATAGTTGGATCTATTTCCCTCCGATATATACATTCAAACTATCGGTCCTAACTATTCAGCTCAGTTATGATAGTTTCAGTTCCAACACCTCTATTTTTTTGCTACATATGATAACCCGTATTTAGTTTTTTAAAATTTTTGTGTTGGAAAAAACTGTAAGAAAATTAAGCGATTGCTTTTCTGAGTATTTGAAAGACGTTTAAACCTTGCAGATGTTAGAGCACTACGATTGATGAGGTATACATTTTGAGAACATGTAAATTTGCGGCATAGTGAAACACATTGGTACTTATGAAACGCGACAGAGAAAAGAGGAGAAATTAATTTTTCGATCTTGGCAGTTTAGCTGCATTTATTAAAGGGAACCTCGGCTGTCCAACAATATCAGTCTCAAATACGAGTTTTCCTCAACTTGTGTCTACATCAGCAGCTCATATTTGATAATTCTGTGTATATAGTCACACCAAGCGATTTGTTTTGATCAATAAATTTCCTGCGGGCCGCCATCTTGAAATGTGACGTGTTTGCGTTGTAGTGCCAGTCTCTACTCTTGATAAAAACAATAGCAATGAACGAGTGGGGTCTGGCACTGCAATGCAACTACGTCACATTTCAAGATGGCGGCCTGCAAGAAATTCAGTGATAAAAACAAAACACTTAGTGTGAATTCTATATAGAGAATTATCCAATTTGAGCTGCTAATGTAGATGCAAGTAGAGGAAAACTCTTATTTGAGATTGATATTGTTTTACGGCCGAGGTTCCCTTTGATAATATTTTGTCCATTTTATTACAATAAGCTTTTACTTTTTACCTTTTTATCCTGCATACTATCTGTTTACATTTTAACTCTTTATGTAAACCCAAAATTGTCTCGGTATTCTTCAGTTTCTCTGACGAAATGCTAGCGCTTGAAACGTTAGTTCCTTACACTACTTGAAGCGATAATTATATCAAGTAAACATGCATGATTTCTTTTTTTCAGGCATTCAAAATATTTGAATATTCGGACGGGCTTCTAATCTTTGTGATTTTCTTACTGTTCGCCATGGCAGCTATCATGTTTGGTTTCTTTGTCAGGTGAGACTCGGAGATAATGTGGAACTTGGAACAAGCTTAATCCCTGTGATATAATACTTTTCTACTATGCAGTGTAAAATGTTTATAGTTAGGTTTAGCACGTCGAATCATAGCATATAAACATAATATGAAAACCCTTAAACGTGTAAAATGTTGCTCAAAGGATTAAAAATGTAACTTAAAGTTCAGTACAATAACAATTGTAATAAAAAGACCTACTATTTCAAGTGATAAAGTTTGTTTAAACTTTTTTTTTTTTTTTTTACGTTTTTGTTAGTAGTAATAAATTTTATTGGAGTGCAATTTGATTTAAAATCAGTAAAGTGTAGAATTTTAAAAAATGGCCAAACGCTTAATGCGAGTTCTTTTGAAGTCAGAGTACAGTAAAAACCCGCGTATAAGAACCTAACATTTAAGAACCTATTAGGCTAAAATCCTAAAACAGGTTCTTATTTTCAAAAAATATATATATGTAGAATTAAGAAATTGTTATTGACAATTATAGTGAAGGTTACAGTACTATAGGTTTGATTGTAACAGAATCAGATTAAATAGTATAGTATTTTGCTTAACGAAGCCTCCAAGAATGCTGTTTTTGGACATTAAACGCCAGATCATTTAAAAATTCAGCTTTATTTCTTGAACAAAAGTTAAGAACCTAATTAAGAACCTAGTTAGCCTAATTTTACACTAAATGCCATTTATATAAGAACCTGTTTAGGCTAACTTGGAAAAACCTAGGTTCTTATAGGCGCGTTTTTACTGTATAAGGTGGCATTTTCTCCTTAGTTGGGGTTCACCGTCAAATTATAATATCTGACACCCTTGGTCCGCCAGCTGTTAGTACAAAGCACTAGCCCAATTCCAGTGCCAAATCATGCTTATACAGAAACTGAAGGAAAACGCCTTAGAGATTCACCATTTTGATTCTTTCGCATCCGGATAAAAGCATCTTTTTGCCCAGGCTCTCTCGGTTTGAAATTGAGCAATGGCCGGCTAAAAAGCATAGGGCGCAAAACTTTCTAAAAAAGGGACCACTCCGAAGAATTTTGTTTGGTCTGAGAGACACGTGACCAGTCTTTACCAGAGTCTCTTCTCTATGAGGGTGAGGCCCTGGGAACGAGGCTGAATTCAATTAAGAAATAAAACATATTCTCTGTGCCTTCAAAGCCTGGTGAAAACCAAGGTAAACGAGAAAATCAGTGAAAAAAGTCAAGGTTTTTCACCTTCTCCACATTCTCACAAACTTTGCGGAGGTTTTCACCAAACTATGAAGGCACGGAGAACGTGTTTTATTTCTTTTTATAAAATTATTATTTTCCGTTTTTACAAAGTGGAAGACGGTATACGAAGCGCGTATGTATACTTTAATTTTATTTTACGAAACTGTAAACTCACAACTTGGAGACAGCCAACCACACTGCTGACGCCATTTTCGTGCTTCATAGCGCTATGAAAAACACACTTGTAGACCAATCAAAACGCACGTACTATCCAAATTATTTTATAGACATCTTTAAAGAACTGGATGATTTTTGGCAGTAACGGCTTGCAATATGTTTGGCATCCGTTCATTAAATAATGCCCTATCCTCGTCGTGCTGTTCTCAGTGCTGGACACGTAGGGCCTTAACTGAGTTCCTCCAACCGTTTCTGTCTTACGCGGCAAATCTCGCCCCTTTTTTTATGAGCCCCAGGCCCCATCAGTCCTTTTCTTCTCCAATGTCCTCCTCCAGGTTGTCTTCGGTCTTCCTCTCTTTGTTTGCCTTCGGGTGCCTACATCATGGCTATGTTGGAATCATTTCTCCTATCCTGCATCAGAATGCATCATATCATTTTCCACCTTCTCAATTCAATTTCCTCACTCACTGGTTTCATCTCCACTTTTGCGAGTAACTCTTCTGTTTTTTTCTCTTCCCAGTGTACACGCAGGATACTGTGTAGACATTAGTTACTGATTTGTCATTTACTTTATTAATCTTCCATGTTTTGCACCCCAAAAGCAAGGCAGGTCTTGTAAAGCCTTAGCTTAGATTTCCTCGAAATGTTGGTAGAGATCTAGATTCTTTTCAATTTGAGCACGTTTGCACCTCGCCTTACCGTCCTCCTCATGATCCAGTCCATAACTGTTACAAACAAGACCCAAGACATGTTAGTCTTCTTGTACTCCTATCTTGATGTAAAACCATTTGCCTGACATCGCCCCACCGTCCTTTTCATATCCAGTCTATAACTATTAGAAACAAGAACCCTGACATGTTACAGCCTTGTTTTACTCCTGTCTTGATGTTAAACTATTCCCCTCTTTCTCCCTGATCCTCTACTGCACACTGGAACCTTCATAGAACATTTTGCTATTCGCACAATCTTCCCGGGGATTCCATACTCTCGCATAATCACCCATATAGGCATAAGCTTTCAGTGTTTTCAATACTGAATTGAGGCTTTTTCAAAGTAAGCTAACGTATAAGGTTGTCTGCCATTCATTCACCTATTCTGTGTTTCGTAAAATAAACACTTGTTCTGTTGTCCCTCTTCCTCGTCTATATCCTGCTTGTTTTTTTCCCCTAATTTCCAACCGATTCCACCCCTTTTTTTCAGATAGAGAAAAACGTTATGTCTTTTGAAATTTTACATTCTATCAAGTTTCCTTTCTTAGGTAAGTTGATTATCAACCCTTGTCCCCAGGCTTCTGGGATGGTCTCATGATCTATGATCAAAACTCTACATTTGCCTTCAATAACTCGGATGTGATGTTGTGGACGCCTGCTGTTTTTTCATTTCTTGGGTTTATAATGGCCTCTTTCACTCTTTCAGAGTCGGTTCACCGACTGGTATTTCTTCGATTTCTTTTATTAACTCAAATTCTACTTCATTTTGGTGATGAAAATTACGGGTAGAATCATATTTAAGACAACGCTTCGGTGTCCTCATGACACCATCATCAGGTCGGCAAAATATATTAACAGATAACAAAAATATTAATGTTTAAGTTCGTTTGTACTAATTATAGGATTTTCTGGTTGATATCTTGACTTCCTTGTTCTGTTAAGTTTTCCATTGCGCAATGCCTTTGTTGATCAATGTCTTCTGGTTCCTAGCAGCTTCTTCAGCACACATCACAAAGCCTTTCTCCATTAGCGTTTCGTTTTCCTAGTCCATGTCTTTTTACAACTCTCTTGTAATCCAGGTTTTGACCACCCACTTTTGCATTCATATCTCCAGTGATTATCAACATATTGTGTGGAGTACATCTTGTTGCCTTTTACAGAATCATCTTTTGTCTCTTCATCTGCATCTTCTGTGGGCGCGTAAACATGTACTACTGTCAATTTGATGAACTTGGAATAAAATCCGCTTGTATTTAAGAAAAAAAAACATGTTCTCCGCTCCTTCATAGCCTGGTGAAAACCGAGACGAACGTTTGGAAGAATTCGAGAGCAGATCAGTGAAGATAGGTTAGAGTTTTTACCTGCTCGAGAATTCTCAAAAACTTTTCCGAGGTTTTCACCAGGCTATGAAGGAACGGAGAACATGTTTTATTTCTTCTATAAAACTTTTATTTTTAACAAATGAAGCGCGTAGTTATACTTCAATTTCTTTTATGAAATTGTAAAATTTTACAACTTCGAGACATTCAACCATATTGCTCACGTTATTTTCATGCTTCATAGCGCTATGAAAACACTCTTGTAGACCAAACAAAACGCTCGTACTATTCAAATTATTTTATAAAATTCTCTCATTGATTGCCGGGTTTCATTCCACGAGTGTTTTTGTTGCTCTTTTTGACATTAGTTTGTCCACTCCTTATCTGTGACTGTCGTCTTCTCCTCAAGAGTGGATAATGGTTTCTTAATCTCCTGATTGTAACTTTCCTTTCCCTGTCCAGTGTGTTTCACTGATTCCAATGATATCTATATCCTTCTTACCCATCTCATTTGCTATTTGAGTGACATATTTATTTCTAAACAGCGTCCGCACCTTCCAGTTACCAATCTTTATCTTTAAAATTGAGTTCTCCATGAAAATTATTAGAAAGATAAGGCTAAAAATATATGATAAGTTTTGTAAAAACAAAATTTTTCGGTTTACTTGGTTCAACCTGAAGATTTTTTTGATATTTCTAATAATCTTCATGTCGTATTTCGGGTGCACTAATGGCTTTGTAGGCCCGGGTATGTCCTATTGGCTTTGGCTCCCATGCGTCATCAAGCAACTCGTACGAATTGCTGTTACATTACCCCTTCTAACCGTTGAATTTTACCTGCTTCTTATTTCTGTAATAAAATTTTTTTACCGGAGCAGATTATCAGCCCTCAATCCAACTCTCAATCAGGAGGGCCAGTGGTTTTCTGTAGGGGTTTACCTTTCCTTAGCACACAGATTCCGGTTATTTAGAGGCACCGGCTACCCGCCTCTCGTCGCTATAACTCGGCTGCCTAAGCATTCCCAGGAGCTACGATGACGGGGACGTGTAACATGCAACTTTAGTAGCAGAGCCTATGGTTTGACGGTAGGCATTGCTCGGCATTTATGAAGAGAGCATTGGTGGCACTTGTTAACTTTACCGAGATCTGTAACCATTGTCTTCGCCCCCTTATTAAATATAAGTTCGAAAGTTAAAAAACAAAACCTCTACAACTCAAATTTCTCTAAAAAAACAGCTTTTCTGCGGCTTTTCTCCGGCTTAATCGTCATAGAATAATCTGGAAATATTTATCAGTACTGCTCATTTATCGACTTATTTTCCTATACAATGGGTAACTCGAAATTTCTCACTGTGATGTGGGCAAATTTGACAAAAATCAGAAGTGCTTGACTATATGCTACCCGGTTCTTTGTAGGATGCAACTCGTTTAAACAAAGAAGGAAAACATTAGAAAATTACTTTTGCTTTTACTGTGTTTCTATTTTATTCTTCAAAAAGTATGGGAAATGCCGGAAGATTAAACTACCAATAATTTTGTTTCAAGACGTTCAAGACAAAACATCATTTATTGCACTATTGTAAATCAAGTATGAAAAGTTTAAAGTTATGTTTGAAACTTTAACTTGTTAAACCATTTAGTGACTAGAAGATGAAAATATTGCTGGAAGTTCCAAGCACGTGTTTCATCCTTAATAATAAATTGAACACGTAATAACCTGAAACATTTGGATAGTCTGAAGTTTCATTTGTGTGCTCACAACTTATGTCAGAAACGATTCTAACATCGTAACTGCAGAATGTTCATGCTATTTTTTAGTTATTTGGTTTATTATATAGACACCGATGAAACACCAGGATTTCTCCAGTAACGAAAATTTTGTATCCAGTGAAGATACCATTTTTATCTTTTACAGTGTAAACATATCACAGTTTTAATCATAACTACTTCAGTCTAGGCAAAGAAATCGTTGTCGTTGTCCTCGTACGTATTTCATCGGTTTCTATATAATAAACAAAATATTACATGCCCGCAATTGCATACGAATTTTATCTTCGAGTGTTTTAAGTCTATATTCTCTACACTGAATAACTCGGACCGATATTCAAACTTTTCACTCTATAGCTTTGCGACGCTCTCGTTCCAAGTCATTGAGATCGTGATCAAAACGGCACAACTTTGACTCTTTACAACGTTTGGTTCCACTGAACCGTTTCACTAACTCTTCTTGATAATGTTTGAAGATGTATTCTCGAAGCTTTTGCCTTTTCTTTGAATTTGGTAGGGCCCAGGAGGAGTACTCTTTGTCGAAATCTTTATAAGGTGTTCTAACGCCATCAATTATGAAAACATTTCCCTCCTCTACATTTTCTGTGCACGAACTATCATCAAGTTCGTGTGAATTTTCCCATCGCCAGCCACAAATGCCTGCGGGTTGGTGATGTGCATTATGTAGCTTTGCTTCCTTGCTTTCTTCACTCTCATGACCAGATGGATGGTAACATAGCATCTTACAGTGTGGACAGGGCTCTGAACATCTTTCTCTGGTTGAAGTACTTCCTCTTTCTCGTTCCATCACAGATGTGACAAGGTCACAAAGCTCACTGTCAGTAACAGAAGGTGCATCTTCCAGTTTCCACGACTCCACCTCATTTTGTATCTCAGCTCCTATAGTAATCCAATCTCGCTTGGTGAGTCCGTCATTTTTTTCTTGTTTTGTTATACTGTTCCATATTCGACTTGGGAACTGTTTCAGTAGTTCATTTGGCAAAAGATCTTCAAGTTGGTGTTGAAATGTGTATGAAAAGGCGTCTTGAAACTGCTCAATGTAGGTAGTTGCAGTTGATGAAGCGGTTTTTATGATTTCTATTACTGTATTGGCTAAGTCTTTCCTACTACTATTAGCTATAAGTTCAGTTAAGATTTTCTGGTAATGTTTACGGGAATTGTAAATTGCATGCAGCAAATCACTTATTTTGTCTTCTCTGATCATTTTGATTAAGTCAATTTCGATATGTGCTTGCATAGTTTCAGACGATTTAACCCATTTCTTGGTGCTTACTCGCTGAAAAGTATCGAAAGCAAGATAGTCCTTGTATCCATACTTGTACGCCTGTTTAAGAGCACCAGAGATTTCCGCAGCAACCGATTTAGCACCAACAAACCCCCTGCACATATTTATAAACTTGTCGTAAAGGCGATCCCTAGAGTTTTGTAACTTAACTGTCACGTTGTTTTCCCTATCCCACTGATTTTGAATACGTTTAAGTTTTTCGTTTAATAAAGTGAAAACAACTTGATGTAGACGTTGTTTTTCATGTTTGTTTGAAATAGAGTGTTTTTTAATTGCTTCGTTGGTGAACAAGATGGCATCTGAAACACTTTGTGCGTTATATCTTTTGACGCTCCGTAAATGTTCTGTTACTTGTGAACTAAGTTGTTTTGCAATCTTTTCCATGTTTGGTTTGTTCTTGAAGCCAACGAACTGCATGAGATTTTCAAATCCGTCAGCAAGATGTTCTAGACACTTTGTAAGCCAATTTGTTCCACTTTCGATTTGTAATTGTTTTAAAACCTGCGAGTATTCTTCTCTTATCTTTTGTTCCGTATTCATAGGACAATAAGATAGTCTTGCCTTTCCCAAATGCTTATCAAATATGTCACAAAACAAAACATTTTGTCGGGTCTCGTCACAAAGATTCCGACTATCAGTCTCCCACTGTTTTCTAAGTTCATTCCAAATAGCTTGTTCTAATTGTTCTTCCTGTTTACCGAATCTCCATTTAGCTTCGTGTGCATCTCGTAAAAGTTGTTCCCATGTTCGTTGCCTTTCAGTTTTAAAATAATTCCACTGTCGTAATTCGTCAGTCTTGAATTGCTGAAACTCTGCTTTTTTTAGCAACTTGGTTACTGCTGTTGTTTGTTCTTGATCGCTCAAAGATACATTGCGACGAAGTTTGTCAATAAGGTCATCGATGCTTGGCTCGGACTTTGCAATTAACAAGTCATGCTCAATTAAATTGTACGCTTCAGAATACTTGTTGGACAATTGTTCTCGGATGTCATAAAGTTTATCTTGGAGGTCATTGTATGACTGAAACTGCAACGCTGTCTTGAAGTTTAGTTCAAAATCGGAGGTATCGATGCAATGTATTACCAGATTAAGATATTCGACCCACTCTTTTAATGTCTGGCTTCTGACTGAAGATTCCTTCATTCTTTTATGCATGTACTCGAGAAGCTGGTGAACTTTTTCCCCGTATTCGAAGTTAGGAACGTCGTCTGGCGGTTTCTCGCTTTTGTTTAATAAACCAAGATACTTCACATCACTCTCAGCTTCGTTCCCGCTTGTCTTGAAATTTGAAAGAATTTTTTTTAGATTTTTTCCGCCGCTCTCAGCAGTGCTGCTCATTGTCGGATCACCGCCAGCAACGTTTGAGTCTGCAATCTTGTCAGCGGCATTTTGAAGTTCCATAACAAGTTGTCGACGATTCTCTTCAAAACCTTCAAGGTCACTTGGAGAAGTTCCTACCTTACTGTAAACAAAAAAAAGTAAAGATGATAGTCGGCCAGCGCTTTCTTGTGCAATATTTGATCCTTTGAAAGCTAACATCACAATTGGTAGAACCTCCTTTATTGCGGAGTCTTCTTCGTTCACAGTAGTTACAAGACATGCATGAGCTGGTAGAACTGCAAATGTAGCCATGCGATTGTCTCTTGACACGGAACCCTCTGTTCCAAAATACTCGGGGCTTCTAATTCCTTCTGTATCCATAATAAGTACATAGTCAATTCCTTCACGGTTTTCTGCTTTGGCCAACTGCAAGTGTACTCCTCTTGTACATTGCCCTGCAGAGGTTTGGAGTTGACAGCCAAACATTGTATTAAGAAGCGTTGATTTGCCTGTGCTCTGTGTTCCCATAATGCTAACAACGAAAACTTTTGGTTCTCGACCAAGTTTTTGGGTAAGATTGCAATCTAACTCAGACATTACTTTCTCGAACCACTTTATGTTTACACTTCCAGCATCACCGTCCATTATCTCGAGTGAAAACCCGTCCATCAGATACTGAGCAGCCAGCTTGGGTAGTTTGGAATACATACCAGGTTTAGCAGAATATATATGGCTCAACTCCCTCCAGCAATGTGTAACACTGAAACTTTTATTTACAAACTCTTTTTTTGCCCTGTAGTATCTTTGAAGTGCGTCACTGTCTCTCGGATTTTCTTTGTAATACGTCCATGCTAGATCTTTTGTTACTTTTTCTCTGCGTAACAATTGATCGCAACGTTCGTTGATAAGTTTGCTGAACTGTTGCACTCCAATAACGCGCAGATCAATGTCAGACTCATTTAGCAACGCCACAAACTGCTGAATAAGTGGTAGTTTCATCTGGTTCGCAGCAATATTTGAACGAAACATCTCTTCGTTTCTTACTTTCTCAGATTCGTCCTCCCGTTGAACAAAATTTGCGCGAATACGTTTGATCTCCGATTGAATATCACATTGTTTAGCAAAGCTATTTTGCATTTGCATTTTTTGACGTAGGCCATCAAAGTTCTCTCCTTCTAATCGTTTCTCTATGTCATTAAAACCAATAATTTCATTATCTATTTGTCTACGATCGAAAGATATGTTAGCGATAAGTAAGCGATCCTCAGGTTTGATATTCATCTTTTTGCTATAGTGGGGTATAGCTTGTTTTAATAAACGAGATACTCCATGGAAACTACCTTCGATCGATGTTTTCGATTTATCTTTCCGAGGTTTCTCCAAACTGCTGTTATTTTTCCATTTTAAAATGGTTATTCTTTGCTTTGCATATCTGTGCGATTCAACGACTTCAGACAAAGAGTCATCCGGTCTTAGCTCAACAACAATAATGTCTGAAAACTGAATGACGTATTTCCAAAGAGGCCCATAATCTCCTCGCACAAATAAAGTAAGCCATGGATCAAAGTTTCCCGCTTTGCTTTCATTTTTAAGAAAACCGACTCCAAGTTCGGCAATCGTCCCGAGAGTATTGTTACTTACAGAACTTGTTATACTACAATTTAAAACTTCTTTGATTAAAGGTATATTCTCTGTTTGTGCTTCTGGGCGTCTCGATAAAAATGCTATTCGTGGAAGGTGTGCGTCGTTAAGCAGTTCTATACTGTGTGAAAATAATTTAGTCTTGACAAAGCGTAAGGCTGCGGCATTGTAGGTAAACAATCCATCATTATTCTGAATAATTAACGGAATCGAATACCTCTGCTGAAGCATCATATCAAATAGTCTCATTTTTGCTGACAAAGTGCTTTTTGATAAATGTTCTAAAAGTAAAGAAAAAGGATTTTTTTCATCTGTACTTTTCAGATGGTTGTCCTTCTCTTCTTCGTCACTGCTCCAGGAATCTTCGTCGTCTTCCCAGTTTTCAAAACTATTTATGATCTTAAATGCCGCCATTCTACGGCATAACAGATACACAACATCTTCAGGAGAAGAAGGCGGGTCTGATGAAACGTTTTTGTCGACACAAAAATCACTAATTTTGAATGGTAAAGCTTTGTTAAGTTTCGATATTTCACGCCATTTTAGTGCACGACCGAACGAAAAGGACTCCTCAATGCTATCTTGTTCAGTATACCTTTGGAGTTCCCAAAAAGGAATTTTACAACGTAAATGAATATTTTTAACGGGATCAAAGTATTTTCTTGGATTAGAAAGTGATATATTTCCTAGCCAATTACTGTTCCACTTTTTCGTTTGATTATTCCTTTCCCATGTCTTTCCAGTAGTATTATTAGCTAATGACTCCCATAATACAAAGGCGTTTCTTTTTTGCACCAATTTTACTGTTCCCATTGCTTCGAATTGACCAGATCCAAGTTCTTCTTTTTCGACCTGAAATGTAAACTTTACTTTTTCTTCGGGCGCGAATTTTGCTTCTAGAATGCTTGAGATTTTTTTAGCTAAAATTGAAATTTCAACTGATCCCAATGGAGTTAAGAAATCGCTGATGTCCTTTTGGTAACCCATTGAAGCAGCCAGTTCATTTAATGCTTTTTTTAATTCAAAATCTGCTTCCTTGCTTAAAGCACTATGTAATATCCAAGCGGCCATGCGATTTCCAGTGTCACTGTCAACCCCCTCGGACTCTATTTTCTCGCCTAGTTTGAACAGTTCTTCAACAAGGTTTCCAGTGTTTATACTCTTCATCGTATCAGTGTTCTGCGTCGTTTCAGAACGTCTGCGTTGCAAAAGGTGTTTCAAATTATGGTCCAACTCAATTTTTCCTCTCAGTGTTTCCGGTTTAATCATATCACGTATAATATTATGCGATGCTCCAAAAGTACTTTGCGGTTTCGTTGAATTATTGTTAAGAAAAGCCATGAACGAAGTTATTTGCAAAGCAACAAGCATTACATTCTTTTTAAATGATATTGTCTGGCATTTCCGTTCGATTGTGCGTATTAGCCGGAATATGTCAACAAGTGTTTCAAGGCACATATCTGATCCTAGATCGTGAACTAACGTTTTTTTGCGAATATATGCCTTCATTTCCAAAAGTTCATTTTCAATTGCTTCATTTTGGTCTACAGCACTAAAGGAAGGTTGTTTTTCATTTATTGACAACCTCGAATAATTTTTTGTTTCCCAAGCACGCTTTATAATCATTGCAGGTTTTGCGTACTCATCACCTTGTTCCTTTAGCAACTCCCAAATTGGAACAACCGATCCTCGATCTCCGCGATCAATCACAAACCAGGTTGCATTGTTACATTGCAATACCTCACCAAAAGTGTTTGGATCCGTAGTGGCTGGTCCAAGCGTTTTGGCTGTCATCTCAAATCGACCCTCCGTCGTTTTTTTTGCAGCAGCCTCATTTGAACCCGAAATATCAAACGTTTCAGTTTTTACGACCCCCGACACTGACCAACCCCCACCGGAGACTTCACATTCAAACTGCTTGCCGGTTGCACTCAGAAGAGCCGACTCCTCGGTTTCTTCTTTTGTTGTCACTTCAACGGTACTGAAATACACACCACCTAATGTGTGCCTCCCGGCCGCAACGTGAGAACCGTAATTTTCGAGGAAGCGTCTGGCAGATGCAAGATCAATAACTTCTTTTGCCTTTCTTTTTGGTTCACTTTCGAGCTGCATTTCTTCTTTCGGTATAAAAAAGGCTTTTGTTGGTTGAACGATATACTTTGTAGTCGATGCATACGTGCTAGATTTTTGTAAATGTTTTTCAGTCTCCTTGGATGTTTTCTTATTGTGATGAGCTGATGCACTTGCGTAAAACCCGGCATATCCCCCGGAAACATTTGCTGCTATACTAAGGCCAGAAGATTCTACAGCCTTGTAGAACAAGGAACTGCCGTTTGTCAACGTAGTTTTAAAGAAAGACACCTCGTATCCAAATGCTGGACTAACCCATTCGACATAATCAGGTTTTTTCAATATAGGAAATGGTGGACGTTTGGATAGTTCTTCTGCATCATCTCCAAAAATATTGATGCCATAGCGAGCCAATCCACCACTCGCGGCTGCAGCAACTTCTTCGTTTGTTTCATAAGGAGTTATATGAAGTTTTTCTGCTGTTATCTTCAACACTTGTTCAACACTTTCAAGTAACTTGTTCGGGTCTTCGACGTTTTGAATATTCCAGTTTGGAGGCAGTTTTAACTTATCAGTAATATTCTTCATTCTGTTTCCAAACTCTTGTTGACTTCTCTCAAACACTTCTTTTGCGTCTTTACGCGACTCTTGAATTAGCGACTTTGCTTCTTCCAGTTCTTTTCTGTATTTATCCAGCTTCTTTAGTTGTTCCTCTTTTTCCTTCACTTTGTTACAGTTTGTATTTGAATACATTTTCTTCAGGAGCGATTGTTGATTTGCTGGTAGTTGTTCCAAAGTTTCGGAAAGCTGGTGATCTGTAATGTCAGCAACATTAGTTACTCCTCTTTCTTCCAAATTTTGTGATGTTTCAAGACTCAACCCAAAGCTTTTGCACATTTTTCTAACCTCGTTTCCTTCAGAATAAATGTTTTCAATACAAAGTCTGTCATGGCTATCAGCTGACTGCAAAATATCTGAAAGCTCAGAATATCGCATTGCGTGAAGTCTCTTTAAAGTTTCACATTTTTTAATTAAAGTTACAACCCAGTCTTGTTCTGTATTAATGTTTTACAAACAAGAGCGCCGCGTGTTTCTAACTTAGATGCCAGCTTGTTTTTTAGCAAAATGAATGATCTGTTTTCATTATCTTTCTTACTGTTCATTTTGTATAACTTTGCAGCAAGATCATTGGTAGTCAGAATACATTCGTGGACTAGATCCAAGGCCGTATCAAGAAGTCCACTTTTGTTTAGGGTACGAGTTAAATCTTGTTCAAAGGCTTTTCTAGCTATTTTAGATAACTGGCTCAAAAACTCTTTTTTAACTTCGTTATTTTTTACATCATCAATTTCCCAGTACAACGGACGGATCTCCGCTTGCAATTCGTTTGGATCTGTGATCTTCTCTAGCTCTTTTATCTTCGCATTTATTCGAACCTCTGAAATAAACCAGAATAGAAAAAATGTAGCATATGGAATACAAATAAATCAGGTACACATCTCTAGACGTTAGGCCAGTATTCAATATTGATACTGTGTTTGAATCTGTTTTATATCTTTTGTTTTCAACTACCTACTTAACAAATAAAACACGTTCTCCGTGCCTTCATAGCCTGGTGAAAACCGAGGCGAACGTTTGGAAGAATTCGAGAGCAAATCAGTGAAGAAAGTCAAGGATTTTCAACTGCTCCACAATTCTCATAAACTTTGCCAAGGTTTTAACCAGGCTATGAAGGAACGAATAACACGTTTTGTTTCTTTTATAAAATTATTTTCCGTTTTAACAAAAAGAAAGACGATATACGAAGCGCGTATACATGTATACTTCAGTTTCTTTCATGAAACTGTAACTTCTCACAACTTGGAGACAGAGAAAACAATATTGCTCACGTCATTTTCATGCTTCATTGCGCTATAAAAACACACTTGTGGACCTATCGAATCGCACGTACTATCCAAACTATTTTATAACAAAATAATATTATTCTTGCATTTCATTGTCTTTTTCTCAAATTAAAAAATATTTTAGGATTTCACTCCAGCTGCTTTAACCTTGAGCAAACTGTTATTCTACTGCCTAGCTCCCGACTGTTCACTTTTGAATGAAGATGTTGCACCTTCTTGTCTAAGTGGTATCCAGATACATTTTTTACCTCCGTAAAGGGAGGAAACTTTTTGATATCTTAGGGAGGAGGGTTGGAAGGTTTAGTCAATGTACGAATTTTATGAAGAGGTTTTATCATGCTGAGCGCAAGCGGAACTTTCAAGAAAGGACTGTTAGTGGTCGGATGGACAATTTAAGTGTTTTTAGAATGCGAAACATGCATGTGGTTGTGCCCGGCTTAGTAGGGCTGGTAGGTACTGTTTTAATAAATGATTGGTTTTATTCAAATAAATTCTCACAGGTTTAGAGACTTGTCAGAAACTATCAGGAGGGTGGGAATTGGGGGAAGGGAACAACATTTTAAGACACCAAAAGGAGAGGGTTGAGAAAAAATAAACTATTAAAACGAAAGGGTCAAATAAATTTGATCCGGAATGAGTAGTTTGTTATAAAAATAACTAAATAATAACAATGACTGTTAAAAAAATATTGTCTAATATTGTTTAAATAAAAAAAGTTTTTCTAGCAATATCTCTACCATAGATATTCATATCTCTTTACCTCTATGTCTATAGATAAATATACAAAACGTGAAATGTTTCAATATCAATAAAACAGTAATTTAACTAGGAACAACATTGTTACATCAACAAACATTCATGTTGATGCATAGATTTTAGGTCAAGTCAAAGGGAAGAGTTTTGTTCCTAATAGCTAGGGAGGGTTGAGTCGTTTTAAATCTTTACCCCCTCCCCCTTGCTAATTTCTGACAAGTCCCTGCATAAGGATTCCGATTATTCAAAATAATTTCCACGCTCTCCTCCCCCAGTTTCTCGTTTTCTTGCAATTTTCAGACTGCTTTGTGTCTTCCTGATAAAATGTGAGGTGAATATCTAACGAAATGTTTTAAAAAAGAGCAACCCATAATAAGTTTTTTTGGTATTTCTTGTTGAGATAGCATCAAAACTTGAGAAGGTTGGCACAACTTTTTCAAGTTTCAATTAATTTTCATCCTTGCCATCCGTAGCAACAAATGACAGAAAACAGAATAAACGTCAAAATATGGTCTTAAATAGCAAACCTAGATCTTTTTTTTTTTTGGAATTCAGTTAAGGGCAATACTTATTTGGGGTTTTAAAAAGATGCTAAAATAGCGTGACATAGCCTTTTCAACCTTAAAAATGGCTTCTTCGTCAAATAAGAAGCAAGAAATTTCGCTGATTTTCGAAAGAACAGAAACGTACCTGGTTCAGTACCACCTTTCAGTCGGAGTTTGACATCAACGTTGGATCCAGCGGTTACTCCTTGTGCTTTCAGCGTTTGAGTGACTTCTAGCTGTAAAGGCAATGCATATTACAAAGCGTAAATACAATCGAAGCTTTACCCGTATGCGGTTTTAAAGACTCATAGTAACCTATTATGATTTATCAAGGCAATATGTAATTAATAAAGTAATTAATTAATGTAAGTTATTAAGTTATATGCAACCTTCGTTCACTGTAAAACCTCTGCGCGCGCAATTGGTCAAAATCGATCAGGTGATTTTGGTTCATCTGTCACTAACCTTCACGACCGTTTGGTTATTAGGGAATTTAAGCAATGAGGACGACGACGCCGATGACGGCAGCAATTAACAATAGTTTTTCTATTCACAAAGTTTAAGGCAAAGAAACAAAACCCCAACGTTCCGCGCAAAGGAGTAAAGAGTGAACCAGAAAGATGATTTCTCTGAGCCGTTGTAGTTCACGTTCCCGTCCTAGTTGCTTAAGGTCCCTTAAGGGCATAGTATCTTTGTATCTTTGTTTGGGATTTTCATGGGTCGATCGGTCGACCGGTTTTGGATGATGTAATGTCGTCGAAAATTACCTTCGGTAGACTTTCGACTGACTTCGAACAGTGGTCCCAGTTCTCTAACGCATACGAAGATTTGTCGATCACATGTTTTAATGATCAGCATGGATTCTTCCTGGCTGGTTTTTCGTGTCGATAAGTATTAATAAATATTTTCTATGAATATGTTTGAAACTACGATAAAAGTTTACCACAGCCTTTAAAGCTTCTGCCGGGCTGCTCGAATGGAGGGTTTAGACAGATTCCTTCCAATTATATGTCGTTTATTTCTGTCAGTACCTCGTGCTGCAGTTGCGAAATCTTGACTAACATAGCAACTTCGATATGTCAAAAGTCCATCGCTTTGAGAACAGCGAAAAAAAAAGCACGTCGCTACAATATTTTGGGACTTCTGTTAAATACTTAACCTCACTCGCAGCGCTCTAATTTACCTATGGTAGCTCCTAGACCTAGTAAATTTTAACCTTTGTTTCTTGGTTTCACTCATGCATGGCTTGAAAATGGCCGAGCCTTCAAAAAATTCAAACCACTGAATATATGAATCAAAATGATTTTTACTAAGCTTTTACCGGCCAGTAAAAGTTGTCACTATCAAGTTTGTTGGACTTTTTGGCCCACGTTCAGGAAATTCCCGCCTCTTAAAAAAAGTCGGACGTTTGCGTTTTTTTATGAAGCACTTTGTAACAATTTTAATTTGATCGGGTTTTCTGTTTGACTTTTTAAAATGGAATTCAATTCTTTGCCAGATTTACTGAACACCGGATTTACAATCGTTGAAATTGGTTTGTTTTTATGATGGCGAACACTAGGAAGTGAAAATATTCTGATTCCAGACTTTTTTTTGACAAAATGGCCATGTTTATCGGGACGACGACGTGTGAAAACACTTCAAATACCGGTTGAGTTCTTCTAATCTTCATTAAAATATTGAACTTACTTTCTTAAAGGACTGCTGATGAATTCTAATACTAGGTAATTTTCTTTTACGGTTTGTCAAATTTCATTAAATGTTTCGCTACTTGCTCCTGAAAATCATCTTGTCGCTACTTGCTTCTGATTAGTTTCACGCTGCTTGCTCCCGAAACTAACTTCTTCGTGTTAATTTTTAAAAGTTCTATTTTTTTTCATCTTTCCTGGTATACAGCTTTATGCGATTTTTACTTTATTCTATCTGAACTTTCGCCATTTTAATTATGCAGTTGTTTAATTGAAAATTTTTTGTTTGTTCTAACTCTTGCTTGAAGTTCGTTAAGTCTTGTATCGCGCCTTTGCAAAGTAATGAACTCAGATTGCATATTATAAGGGTTAGTGACTCCCAGTTTGTATTTACAAATATACCCACCAGCTAGCTTCCTGCATTATTCAAATTTCTCGTTACTTGTGTCGCCAGTCACTAACCTTAAATAATCACTTCTACTCTTTCATCTTATTATAAACTATTATTTTTAGTTATTAGTATTAATACTATTTTTTAATTGAAATATAAAAGGAAATGATAGTATAAATAATAAAATCATAGGGCTCTTAGAGCCAGCTCATTTATGTAATGGACAATAATATTAAACAGTCTAATGATTAAATCATATTTTTTTTCCAAATGTTTTAAAATTAATATGTACAAAGTAAGAAAAAGGCATTATAGGCAATTCTAAGTGAACAAAAAAGAAAAAAAAAACTAAACTAAAAAAAAGGTCAGTACGGGCCTCGAAGTAGGTTCGTGCATAGAAAAGTCAAAAGTTCTACCATGGAGCCACGCTCGCAGGAGACTTTCACCTCCGTCTACGGTCCACAATTTCCGTCCACAAATTTTGGTCTACAACCACTTCCGTCGATATTTCACCCGCACGATACTCGTTCACTGCTAGCGCATGCACGCATGAATGAGCTAAAAATGATTCAAAAATGATAATATAAAGATATAAACAAGTTCATTTAACACTGTACATTACTAGATCTTCATAAGCAATAAATATAACCGGAATCTGTAATAATTAAATTCAATTATATATTTCAAAGATTGTTGGCTGCTTCTAGCGAATCCATTACGAGATCCAGATATTATTTTTCTTTTTTAACTGGTTAGTTTGAGTTTAGCTAACCTTCTAACCAATAGATTACACCTCTTAGGATTAAAACTACTTCAATAAAATTCCGTTGTAGACACATTTGGTATTATCAATGTTTTAAAAGTCAGATTTGCCTCAATAATTATTGTTTAATTGCAATTAAAAAGGTACTCACAAGTTTGCCATTATGAGTTAAATACGCATCTAATGGAAATGGTCCGCTTGTATCTTCTATATCTTTTTTCTGCTCTTGTAACGACTGTACTCAAAAAAAAAGTTAAAATAAGATTATGCAGGTTGTAAGTTGTTTCAAATAGTTTGGTTTGGTTCAGTACACCTAGAGTTTCCGGATTAGCTTAGTTCTATTTGGAAATTATAGTAATTAAATGTTAGCGCAGTGTTGTCAAAGTTTGAGCTCGTACGGCGGAGTGTTTATTATTCATTTTACTGATTGTAAAACAGACTTTTTTTGAGCCACTCGTCAATTCAAGTGTAACAGAAACGTTTGGAATTTCATACTTTTTTCTGCGAGCGAGCGAGCGAATGAAGCGAGTAGCCACCTAATTGTGACGGGCTGTCTGTGCAATTTGTTCGAGCAGCTATGGGCAAGAGTTTTTGATGTCGATTTATGTACGGGCTGGCTGGTTGACTGTCTGGCTGGCGAGCTATGGTTGATGAACACAAATCTAGAGGATAGTGGTCAGCAGTAACTGTCCTATGGTCTTACGTATCGGCCACGTTTTCCTTGTATCAAGTTTCAGCGCAATGATAATTGACTAGACAACAACGTTTTTGGCCATCAGAAGATACAAGTTGAATACATTTACAAATTTCGAACATTAAAGCAGTATTTGTTCTAAAGAAGTACTAGATGCCTTTTTTCCACTGGATTATAGTATATTACCGTTAGCATTTCACTTTTTATTAGAAACAGCTAGTTTATAGTTTAAAACAGAAATTGTTTACGTTACGAATCAGAACGCCGCGGTTACGTACGCAATTTAGGCACTTACGCAAGAGAAGGCTAAAAAAAAATTTCACGCTTCAACGGGACTCGAACCCGGGACCTCTGCGATACCGGTTGAGCGCACTTACCAACTGAGCTATGAAGCCACAACTGGGGGAATAGGTCTTTTTAGTGGATCCTTCAGTGCCACTTATTGAGATTGACTTTGTACTCAGTGCAGTGTATACAATGACGTTATCAATGATCGTCACACTTACTTCGCAATTTTATCGAAAAATGACAAAGAAAGTAAGGTAATCAGTTTGTCTTACCATAGAAAGTTGAGCTTCATATGGGAAAACAATGCCATTAGGAAAACGAACAAATATGACACTTTTCTCTTGTTCTCCCTTTGCCAATCTGAGGGAAAGAAAAGCAACGACATTACATAAAAATGCATTTAACTGAAATACATGTTGTTGAAGCTGGGAAAGAATACATTAAAATAAAATTGTAGGATAATAAATACTTTATTTAACGTCAATTGCGAAGGAAGTGGTTGTCCATTCTTCCCAGCCAGACGCTTATGTTTAAGATGTTTAACAGCTCAGATCTTGGCTTGAAAGTCGAATTTTCAGAGGGAGGAAACTCGGATTACCCAATACAAATAGAGCAAAATAGCTAACTAGAATAGCACTCCGAGAGCGCAGACCTTCGCCAAGCATATTGCGAAGAGTCCTTTAAGAAATTCATGGATCCAAACTGCTATCTGGAGTCACCCCAAAAATTTAATCACTTCTTCCTCATCCCATTTCCGACATTTAATGAAAATTTCATCATAATCTGTTCATACTTTTTTGAGTTATGTTGTTAACAAACAAACCCACAAGCAAACTCTGCATGCCAAAAACATAACCTGCTTGGCGGAGATAATAATGAGAAAGGTAAAATGTTGGTTATGCTTTTTAAAAAAATTTGTTCGTGGGATATGATCTTACGGATAAAGCAATATTGTTCCAGAAGTATGTGCCAATAAATAACGATAGGACAGAATTTTCGTATGCTAGTTCTGAACTGTTTCAATGAAATGTGTTCATCGGTTACGCTACGAGTAGAGTAGTTGTGTTCATCAACCACAAGGGATATGTTATACTTTTTAGCTTTTCCATCGTTTTTTCTGTCATAGACTGAAAATAAGCTTGTGTGTAATTTGACAATATCTGGAAATTTTAAGAGACTTGGGGTTATATAAGGAGGATTTATGTGATCTTGTAAGGGACGTTATTAATGATACGGATAGCTTTGTTTCGAAGCTTAATTATTTGATCCGAATGGACTAAAATAATTATTTCCCCATAACAGGCAGCCATAAGGTAATATGGACAGACCAGAGAATAGTAGATACTTATTAAAGGTTTAGTGCCTCTGCCAAAACATTTATCAATATGGAGAATGTGTGTAGTCATCCATGGAACTAAGAAAATAACGGTTTTCTGTTTGCTTGAGCAGGATTACATTAAATCATTGAAACCTACGTACGTTTTTGCGTTTCCCTGGCTTTAATTTAACTGGAATTGTTGAAGAGCAGAGGGTAAAAGCGAGAGGAGTCGGACGAGTCATTCTGAATATTATGAATAAAACCAGCGTACCAACTGGGAGTTCATTTCACGGCTCGCATTGACAGCACAGTTATGATCACTAACTGAAATTAATTCCTTTGATTATCCATTAAGCAAAATCATGACAAACAAAGTGAATAATATGGTTTATGCTTACACAACACGAGCTACAAAGCGTTTTCAAAATCAAGTCGAGCATTTCACATTGACTTAGCTTTTGGACAACTTTGAGGAGAGGGCTGAGCAAAACTTTTTGTAGAAGAATTTTTTTTTCCTAGTCGAGCCTCTGCCATTTTTTTTACCTGATAAGCTTGTTTTTATTCTTCTTTTTTGGGTTTTTGTGCATGATATATTTTTCCTTTTTCAGGTTGTTTTAAAATTGTTTTCAAAAATTGTTTTTAGTTTTTAAAAACTTTGTTTTATTCTTAGTCATTACTCATTAGAATAAGTTATTACTCGTGGTAGCACGAGTCAACTTTCGGGTTCGATTTCGTTTTTCTTTTTTCTTCATGTCGCGATTAGCGATTCGGTCCAGTGACTGCCATATTTGGGATTTGTCCCCTGTCCCACGCGTACCACAAGTAAAGGCTTAATGAGCCTCTTGTCTAAACTAGGTTCATGATACTAATTTGAATGCAGATCGAAACACATTCAAACAAAGCTTTATTACGGAGTGCGTGGTCGGCACAGTTGTTAAGATGATTCTGAGTAGAATCTCTTGCTTTGCTGATATTTCAATCTTCATGTGAAATTTATCTTCGCCAAAGCTGACTCAGCTTTCAGTAAACGAGTACCAGCGCCTGCTGGGAGCTAACCTGCAATACATTAGTTTCCCGTCCAGAGGAAGTTTAAGCCAACATTGTTACTACAGAAACCGGAGATAAGCGCCGCCGGCTCCAAAAAGTGTAACAAGATGCAAACATTCAAATTCATTGAGTAAATACTTGCTGAACAAATGTGAGGCTAAGTTTTAAACAAACAGTTCTTAAACTAGTACTTTTTTATCAAAGGTGAAGTGCTGCAACTGAGAAACTTTTTGTCCCTAAATTTTTGTGCTGCCCGGCAAAGTTGTTCATCGAGTTGGTTCTCGAGCGGATGAAAACTTTCGAATGCTTTCCGGTTTTCACTGATCTGCTCTCAAATTTCCCCAAACGTTCGCTTCCGTTTTCACCGACCTATGAGGCACGGAGAACATGTTTTATGTTTAAATAAAAAAGCAGCGCAAATAAACGAAAGTTAAATGAAGTACATCTTTAACGTTGTCAAACTGATCAGCAGTTGTCGCTCGTTACCAGTTTTCATGCAGAAAGTCATTCAACGATCGCGAGAAGAAAAAAAACTCACCCTACCGACCATAGGTAGCCCAGAGAAACACTACTACCTAAATTAATTTGATGTTCAGTTAATGTTCGCAGCATATAGAAAATGCCATGGCAACCATGTACTTAATTGTTTTACACATCATACTGTTGCCTTGACGATTTCACTCTTACCTGAAACACAGAACTGGAAAACGCCTATCCTTGTTGACAAATCATTGCCAGCGTAGTACATACAACTGCCGCGTTTGCCACAGCTCTCCCCCCACAGAAGACAAAATTGGTCAAACAGTGAGCCAAAGAGTAGTGGAGCGGGCAAAAAACCAATGGAACGTAAAAACAAAAACTGGAACCCAAGAGCATAGGACCTCTGATTTTCTGCTACACACCTGGAAGAGTATAGGCATACTTGTTGATGCTAAGAACGCTTTTACATAAAAAAGAATGATTTTTGATGAGCATTTTGAGTAGAAGCGGGAAACATAGGCTAACTCTTTGTTTTGTTGTGCTTATCTTTGTTTCTATCTCGAAATGTATGGCCTTCGGTGATTTAGAGGTGTTTATTTTGGGGGCCCTCAATTATGGCCAAGGGCTCAAATTTGCTAGAAAACTTAGTAAATTGCTTAGCAACCATGACGGCCCTAATGGAATCTTTGAAGAATGTTTAAAAATGAAATTGGGCTCATTTTGTGTTCCGCTTAAAACAAAAAAACCTTATGAAAAAAATTATAAAAATTTTGTTCCAGTAACCAGAACAGCATTATCTGATTGTTTCCCCTATGGTTATACAAATCTATCCAGATGTTAAGACCACATACATGTCTATGTCTATGTCTATGTCTATGTCTATGTCTATGTCTATGTCTATGTCTATGTCTATGTCTATGTCTATGTC
>JANCMA020161173.1:0-13921 GCA_024336925.2 Zoanthus solanderi
CTCGAGTCCTGTTATCTCTACTCCTTGGAACCTCACTAGGTTCCTAAATGTTCTAAAACAAAACAAAACAAAACAAACAAAACATTATATCAGAGTATGAGTTAAACAGAAACAGTGAACCACATCTTCTGACCTCTTCATTAGTAATCCTGTCTTGCCACCTTAAATCTTTAGTAACTAAGTGACTTTTTCAATACAAAAGACACTTTTGACTTTATGGATTTTAAATTGTTTCTTTTTTTAACAGCTTGATTTCTGTGAAAAAGAAAAAGAGCAGTTGACAAAAAAGTTTAAGCAACTTGAGAATCAGCTGGATGAGTCTCAGAAATGTCAGCTTAATGTCAAAACTGAAGCTTCTAGTACCCACTCTCCATTGATTTGTATTGGTGATGACTCAGATAATGATGATGTCATTTTTATACCACCTGAAGATTATTCGCCAAAGAAAAGACAGCGACTTGAAAATGAGAAGCTGTTAAATATGAAACGCTCAACAAGCAAGGGAAAAGGCAGCATTTCTGACACAAATGAAGAAATATCCATGACCGTGATCAGTACTAGTATTAATCTGCCACATGCAAGGGCAGACTGTAAACATTACAAGTTTGTTCAAGGAAACGTCACTACTGCCTCAGTTTCATGCAATGAGAAATCATGTGAACAGTGCTACTGTTATGTGTGTGACAACCATGTACGAAAGGTTAGTTGTAACTGTTTGACCTTAGAACATCTTTCTAAATTGATCAAATTTATTGCTTTATTGATCAAAGTATTGATCTAATTTTTTTTTGATCGTTGATTGTTCTGCTGGTCACCATCTTGAAATGTGATGTGTGTGTGTGTGTGTGTGTGTGTGTACTGTAGTTCCAGTCTCTACTCTTGATAAAAACAATAGCAATGAACAAGTGGGTGTCAGGCACCGCAACACAACTACATCACATTTCAAAATGGCAACCCTCAAGAATTTCAGTGGTCAAAACAAATCACTTAGCATGAATTATATATAGAGAATTATCAAATCTTAGTTGCTGATGTAAATACAAGTTGAGGAAAAGTCTTATTTGAGATTGATATTGTTGGACAGTCGAGGTTCCCTTTAAAGGGTTAATTTAGATAAACATACTGCATAGTGACGTTGATTTCAGGCTTGTGGATTTTATTGCTGGTCAGGACTAAAACCAGTTAGTTACTCCTTTGGTTGTACCACGACAACAAGCATCAATATGGACACTTTTCTATTAAATGTAAATACACTATATTATTAATGGCTATTTTAAATTTCAATTATTTCTTTACCATTATAACTTCAGACAGGAGTAAAGTGGCTCTTAATAAACCACACGAGCTTGAGGTTGGTAATATATGCAAAATTTATGCATGTGACTGTTGCCACGCAACATAAACAGCTTGGGTACTAAGCAGCTTTTCAGTTTTCAGTGCAAAGTCTAGTCCATTTTGCCCAAATGCCATACTCATCAACAGCTTCAACAGTTCGAGACTCTTTGAATTGTGAAAGCGTGTCTACAACACTGAACTCTTTACAATTAAGTACCTACGAACTAACATTCAAAATGGACACGCACTTTGTGAAGCAGCGTCATGTCCTGGATCAAGGACAAGATTTAACGAATAGGAACCATTCTTAAGACAATGCATTTACGTACCCATGATTTTCAGTTCAGTGCTTTATACCATTACTAAAAAAGCACTTTTGTGCATTGTGAAGTCGTCATGAAGTGTTTTTCCTTACTTCTGTTATCATTATATTGAAAGTTTAATTTTGCATTCAATATATAACATGTAGAAAGTTATAGAAGAAATGTTCGTGTTGACACAGGCTTCTTTTTCTCAGAAGAAAAAACTTCTGAGTCCCTAACGGGAATCGAACCCATGACCTTCTGATTATCAGTCAGACGCTGTAACCCACTGAGCTACAGGAACTCGTGTAGGGAACGGGTCACTTAACTTGGTTCTTATAGATAGAATATCGGGTATATGTCCTGCTAACTGCTGGCTCAATATATCCATACTTTTATAAATTAGTAGTTGTATAAGTATCTTCAGCTTGAAAATAACTATAGAAGAAATGCTCATGTTGACACAAGCTTCTTTTTCTCAGAAGAAAAAACTTCTGAGTCCCTAACGGGAATCGAACCCATGACCTTCTCACTACCGGTAAGCAAGTAAGTTCTAGCTTATGTCGTGCCGTAGGAACAGAAGTCGTAAGTCAAGGATCCATCCAGTATAGTTCAGATGCTAATTGGGACTATCCATAAATTAAAAAAGACATTAATTTTGTGAATATTAACAAGCTTAACTGCAGAATACCCTGCCACGTGCACTGCCGGTAATTTATTCCTGCACATCAACCGTTCTGTAAAAATAAATGCGTAGTTAAATCAAGAACAATAATGCCAGGGTCGTGGAAGGGTATTCTGCAGTTTCTATTAATAGAAACTGACCATACCCTCCCCCCATGAAATCTGTTTTGTCTCCTAACAGTTCAAGCAGTTCATGAACATCATACATGACATGATGAAACGTATTGAAACAGATCACGTGACCAAGCTGGAACAGTTGGGCAAGATGCAGGAACAGACCAAGTAAGACCTTGGCATGAACTAAACGCTTTAAGTCAAGTATACGACAATAACTGCAAGTTTAATCTCTGTGTTTTACATTAGTGGTTAATCGTAGCAGCACTGATCGCTGGTTTCTGTAGTGTCCAGGGAATGAGAGTTGTTGAATCTCTTGTTTACCTGTTTTTCATTATCTCAGGATGACCAGCAAAAAGAGAAGGAAAGTACTTCATTATCTGTTCGGCCTTGTCTGCAGTCTCTAAAAATCTAAGTCAGTTAAATCTTATCACCCTAAAGTCCAGGCTCATTAAGCTCTGCTCAAAATTGTTTCACTCAGTATGTTGGACACCACCAGCAGTTTACACCATCTGCTACCATCGAATCACCCTGCTTCTTGTTATTGTCTAAGACGACCATGTTTTTTCCAGCACCTCATCACTCGGACGAACCATTTCAAGAACACTCTTATTCCTTCAATGAGTTGTGACTTTTTAACATTATATATCCTTTTTATTGTCATTGTATCTTATGTCGATACACATTTTTCAAAATACATGGCCTGGTAAAATAGTTTCAGTTGTCTTACTGTAACATTTTTTGTATATGAATTTGTATATTGTAATAATAACGCAGTTCTGTCCTATAGTTTGTAATGCTTTTATTCGATTAATAAACCATCTTTTTAATAAACTGTCTATCTAATAAACCATCTATCTAATAAACTATCTATCCAATAAACCATCTACCTAATAAACTATCTATCCAATAAACCATCTACCTAATAAACCATCTATCCAATAAACCATTTATCTAATAGGCCATCTATCTAATAAACCATCTATCTAATAAACCATCTATCTAATAAACTATCTATCCAATAAACCATATTTCTAATAAACTATCTATCCAATAAACCATCTACCTAATAAACCATCTATCCAATAAACCATTTATCTAATAGGTCATCTATCTAATAAACCATCTATCTAATAAACCATCTATCTAATAAACTATCTATTTTTCCCCCTGGATGGGACAGTAATAATCCATTGTAGATTGCTACAGTAACTCCCAGAAAATGCTAGACGTGCTCTTTTTTTCAACTTCGAAGATATGAAAAGCTGAGTTAGTTGAAATTAAAGTAAATTACATGTCATAAATGTTCAAATCTTTGCAGAGCCAAATATCTAACCAAGAACCTTGTGGCTGAAATGCAGAGATGTCAGTGACATTGCTGTCTTCATAATTATATATTAAAATTATTTTCAATATATGTAATATACTATATAATTCAACAATAATTTTTTCAGCGAAATTGTTGGCAGTCGTTGGTCAATCACGTGATTTTACCAGCTTGTTGAATGTCCCTCATATTGGTAGTTAAGTATTGATATTGCTTTACAAATTGAAAGCTTTTATTTTAATAAATGATAAACATCAAGTATAGGTATGACAAATGTGTTAGTAGCTAACTTGAAGTCACAAAAGTGGAACTTTAGTAGAATTTTAGTGGAACTTCCATTTTGATGCAATCACAAAATACATAGTCACAAAGTTTCCAACTTAAGAGCAGGGAAATTATCTTGACTTTGTTCCACTTACAATGCAGATCATCACTTCAGTTCGCACAAGAGGTTCAGGAGGCAAAGGCTATGGAGCATCTTCTTGTCAAGGTGGACAACTTGTTTTCAGGCGGATCATCTGCAGTCCCATCGTCAGGTAGTGCTCTAAAAAATTTCTCGACATGCCGCTTTGTTTCGAAGTTTATGTGGTGAAATTGTTAGCTTCAAATCACAACCTAAGTTTTATTGAAGTCTTGCTAAATTTCTTTTTCGCAGTTAACAATGGATCAAAGTTTCATGCAATATTTTGATTGAGTGATATGTCCCAACAACAAACAATTGGGCTGTGTTTTTATTAATTATATCTCAAGTAAAGAATAATAGGTTTTTCTGTCAGCAGTAAGTAGCTTTAAAACAGTGGAAAAAAACTAAAAACTGTTCTTTTTAGATAAAAACTCATCCCATTCCTCTCCATCCCGAACTAAACCTGTGGCTGACAACACAACCCGATCAGCAGAGGTGAGACTTTCAAAAAGGAAGTGTTAGTTTTTTTATTTGTTATGAAGAACATTATTAACATTCCTTTGTTGTAGATGTTGTAGTTCACGTTCAATTTGATTTTGAACTGTTTCAATTTATTTTGATCCAGTACTAGTTGTCTTGAATTTGTACAAACCAGTTTGTTTTTTTCAAATCAGTTTATTCTTCTCATATCCGTCTCAGACCAATAACTAGTGATACCTAGAAAAATTGGTATGCTAGCTACAGTTGCTTGCGTGGTCAAGTGGAGATGAAGTAGGACTACAGATCCAAACAAATCCAAAAGTCAGTTGTTCAAATCCTGGTGTGTTCGAAATTAAAAAAGAAAAAGAAAAAAAAAGTGTTTAGTATAAGATGGTAAGAACAAGAAGAAAATAAAAGGAGAAAATAATAGTAGAAAAAATAGAAGAAAAACTAAAAGGAGAGGTAAGTAGAAAGTAGTGGTGGGTAGGTGAGTGGGGTAGTGGTGGGTGGGTAGATGAGTGAGAAGTGAGAAGGTGAAAGCTATTTAAAATATTCTGTTCTTTTAATACCCCCTAAAAAACCAAGCGCCTGTTTTATTTATGACTCCCCAAAATAAAATCCCTTTTAGAATGTCAAATTGTACCAGTTTAAGACAACTTGTACTCAGTGCAAGACAAATTGTACTTTCTCGGACCTTCTCAAAATCGCAAACTCATTTTCCCTCAAACACCATGTCTCACTCCCATATAACATCGCTGATCTGATCTTACATAACTCTGATAAACCATTCCTTTCATCTTAAGTGAAAACCTTTTTGAGTTCAGCAACTCTCCGCATTCCTTGAACTTCACCCACCCAATTCTTGCTCTTGCTGCCACAGCTGCCTTGTAACCACCACTTGCATTCATTCTATCCCCCAAATAACAGAAACGTCTCACTGTTTCCAGCTCTTCACATAACTCCTCCACTGGTTCCACTAACCCATCAACTTGCTTCTTGCATCTTCCACACACAAAATCTCTCCCCAACCTCGGAGTCACTCTCTTTACTTATGCGCATCCTCCATGGATCCATTTCCTGCATTTCACACACAACACTGAATTTGCTATTAACCTATTAGTTTAATATCATTATTGTGCGTTTGCCGAGATTTCGTATAAGAGCAAATGAATACAAGTGACTAGTTAATTAATAAAAGTTAAAGTTTAACTTACGAGCGAGTTAATTGATTTCATTCTTCCATCAAATTGTATTGCAAGCGTACAAAATGGAACTAAGTTGTTGTTAAGTTGTAGTTGATCAAATCGTCGCTGATCAAAATGCAAGTCGTTGAAAGGATTAAAATTTACAAAGAAACTGTAAATCTTATTTGTCAAGAACATCCTTTAAAAGCCGATCAGTACTAACCCAGGTTTAATTTTTTTATCCTTGTTCTAATTTTCAAGCTTAAAGAGATGGATTTGATCTTTAAATTTTGGATTAACAAGTTTTATCCAAGGAAAAAATGAACAGTATTTTATAAGAACAGTAACTTTTTCCTTAGAGAAGGAATTGCAGCTGTAATTTGTGCTTAACCCAGGGCTAAATTTAACCCACCTTTAAACATCACAGATCAGGGCTATATATAATGTTATTGTACAACAAAAGTTGATGGTTTTTATCAAAATAATGACAACTCACTCCCAAGGCTGCATATTTTTACTCTGAAGATGGCTGCTGCAACCAAATATTTAGTTCATAACTATTTTTATTTATTTATATAGTCTATAAAATTTTAAATTTATATCAGGTACAACGTCTTTGAACATATTATTATATAACTGATGATTTTAGAATCATAGCTTTGTGGTTAATATTGTTTATGTATAATAGTTCAATAGAATGTTTGGGTTGACCAATGGATCTGAAAAAAACCCTTCCAGTGGTACGAAGTCAAACAGTGACCTACTGAGTGGCAAGGAGGTTACCGGAGACAACATACTGAAACCTTCGGCTGCTACAACAAGCAATTCAAAACCTGCAGCACAAAAGGTATCATTTATTAAAATAATAATGATAAATACGTAATGACAACTCCCCTAAAGAGGCTTTTCAGTGTCAAGTTAAAATCCCCCTCTCTCCCAGTTAAGAATCCCAACTGGTAGGAGGCAAACCAGTTGGCTATTTACAATGCGTGGTGAATTTGCCCCTGAGATTATCGAGGACAAATTCATTCAGTAGTTTATTCTTTCTTAGTTTCTCACTTTTTCCATGGCTGTTCTTGTTTCCTTGCTAAAAAGCTAAGCTAAAGCCTTTGCAAGCCAACCAGCACTTATCTGTGGTTTCTGTTGTGTTAAGTGGATGAGTCTCCTTGGATGGGACACTAATCCATCGCAGGTTAGCTCCCAGCAGACGCTGGTACTCATTTACTTACCCCGAAAGGTTGAAAAACTGAGTTAGCTTAGGCAGAAAAGAAGGTCGCACAAATATTTGGATACTGGCAAAGCAAAGGATTGAACTGGGGACCTTGTGGCTAGAAGGCAGAGATCTTACCAACTGCACCAACAACTCCCACCTGTTGCCTTCTTGTTGCCTTACCTGTGTCTTAAACCCCATTTCGATTCTTTTGTTTTTGGTAAGTTAGTAGCAGGCGTTTTGAACACTGGCGCTCCTTCAGAGTAACTGTAATTTAGATGTCTCAATTAAGGTTGGAATAATTGATAATGGCCGTTACTAGGGTAAAGAGCTCACTTTTGGAGCGTTAAGACGTTTGTTTGAGTAATAACATTTTGTCTAGGTTTTTTGAAATAAACAGTTCAAACTAAAATATCTATCCCAAATCAGTTTATACAAGGTAAGGAAATGGGAGCAAAAATAAACACTTAACCTTCTCAGGGTTCGATTCCCGGCCGGACCAACACTCAGGGACTTAAAATAATTGAGGGAAAGGTTCTATCTTTGCTCTAACATTTGCAAATGGTTAGACCTTCGTGTCTTCTCGTATAATGACCCCATTGTTACGTAGTCTGACTGTTCTACTGAGAACATTCTTGATTTATGAATGTTTGTGAGCCACTCATGTAGCGGACTATCTATCATAAGTAAAGATTAGGGTAGTGATCCTTGTGTTGTGTGATCTGATATAAGTGCGATGTCGTTCAATATTGTTTACACTGTGATACAAACTCAGTCTTAATAATCATAACCGCAATGATTATTCGTAACCTCACTGTTTACACCACGGTACAAATTCAGTCTCAAAAATCATAACTGCGACGATCATTCATAACATCATTGTTTACACTGTGGTACAAACTCAGTCTAAATAATCATAACCACGATGATCATTCGTAATCTCATTGTTTACACTGTGGTACAAACTCAGTCTTAATAATCATAACCGCAACCATTCTTCATCATTGTACACACTGTGGTACGAACCCAGTCTTTATAACTTTTAAGCACGCACTTAGGGTAACTTGATCTTGTTATATCAAATTTAATACTGATTATAAAGTATTTATCATGTTATTATTGTTTGTGTCTATCCAGGTTCCCTTGTCTGCAATGAAACTACAAAATCACTCCCAATCCCCCTCAACTGCTATGTCATCGGGAGCTTCTCTCTTATCCATGGCACAACAACCACGCTCTTCTCAACCGAGCATGGGCTCATTATCACTCTCGTCACAAACATCAACCATATCGAGTGGAGGCACGACTTGGGGTATGAGTTCTAGTAATTCAGCCATGTCTATGAACACAGGATATAATACAATGGCTGGTACAGGGAGAAGTAATATGGGGACATCAAGTACCAGTCGAGGAAACTCAGGTATGGGGCTGAACCCCTCCATGGCCCCCATGGGATGCAACATCGGATCTTCAACACTAGGTATCGTTTTAGACTACATTCCCTTTATAAAATCTAAATCTGGGTTTTAAAATCTGACTTTTGATTTTTTGTTTCATTTATCAGATTTTAAAAAATCCAAACTTGAATTGCAATCTTAACAAATTTGATCTGAACGTATTTCTCCTCCAAGAATCTCGTTCATTTTGAATTTTGCATTCTGTTTCTCAATTTTCTAACTATCTAAGACATGTGACTCTGTTAGAATTCAGGCGTAAACCCTTGCGACAGTATATTTGTACAGAATAGTTCAGGAAAACCAGAAGCTTGTATAACAGAAAAGTATTTCGATTTAGTTCATCTTTTGAAAAATGTTTTTAATTTTTCAGGATGTTCTCCAGTAGAAAAAAAGACCCGACTTCATTCAGTGTGTTGTTACCAGTTTAATTTTTCCGCAAGAAACTTTGCTGATTGACAAACAAATTGTGCAAGCGATCGAAACATCTCATTTAAGATTTTATGTTCTATTAGTTCAAGCAATCCATAAAATCTGAATTTTACAACCTCCTGAATAATTATCATCATCTTATTTATTGACCGTTTATCATCATCATTAACATCATAATCAACATCATCATCACTATCACCATCATCGTCATCATCATCATCACCGTTATCATCACCATCATCATCATCACCATCATCATCATCATCATCATCGACACCATGAACATCATGAGCCTGGTGAAAACCTCGGAAAAGTTTGTAAGAATTATCGAGCAGGTGACTATCCTCGACTACATCTTGGGTTTTCACTGATCTGCTCTCAAAATCTCCCAAACATTCACCTCAGTTTTCACCAGGCTATGAAGGCACGGAGAACATGTTATGTTTCTTAATTGAAATTTCTTAAAGAACTACAAAAAATAGTTGGTTCTCTGGCTGAATAACGTGATTTTGGAGTTGATATTAGTAAAAGGTGAAGCTCTTTCGAAATGCTTGACTACTGGCGCAATTTTCTCGTTCACTATCACTTACAGAGGGTTTCTGCTAAAGCTATGGTAACTAAGAAATAGTTATAAAATAAAACATTTCGGGGGCATTATCTACAAGTATGGTACTCTGATTTCCAGTATTAACCAAAACTAAAATTCTCGTAATTTTTATGGTGTATCACTTTCTATGTGAACAAAAAAGATTGAAAGCAACCAGAAGATTGAATGGAAATTTTGTATTTTAACATCTAACAATGGCCATTGTTTTTAATTTTTCAGGCTCGCGTGGAATGATGGTCGGTAGCAGCAGCGGGATGCTAAGTGGGGGAGGTGTAGGGAGTAACAGTGGGAACATTAGTGGGAGTGGTATGGTGAATAGAAGTGGCAATAAAAGTGATGTAAAATCATTTGACTCCCTGATGGGAATGGTTCCCGGTATGGAACACCTACAGGAGAGAAGCAAACCATCTCTTAATCAAATACAAGTAGGAAGACAAGCTGCTGCCGGAGGAGCAGGTGAGAATATTTATTTATAAAATAATTTGGATAGTACGTGCGTTTTGATTGGTCTACACGTGTGTTTTCATGAAGTATGAAAATGGCGTGAGCAATGTGGTTTGACTGTCTCCGAGTCGTATATCGTCTTTCTCTTTGTTAAGACTGAAAATGATAATCTTATAAAAGAATTAAAATATGTTGTCCGTGCCTCCATAGCCTGTTGAAAACCTCGGCAAAGTTTGTGCGAGACTGCGTCTCGGGTTTTCACTGATCTGCTCTCGAATTCTCCCAAACGTTCGCTTCGGCTTTCACCAGGCTATGAAGGCACGGAAAACATGTTTTATTTCTTAAACCAAATTGTCATTATGTTTGAACTTTATGTAAAACCAGAACGTTTCTGCACAACAAAAGGAGTGGACTGGATCGAGAACAAGCTTTTTGGCGCGAATATTTAGCCTATGCGCGCTCGTAACTTTAGAAGAAAAGGGCGCGAAATCTGGATTTGAAGATTCCAGATTTAAAGATACCTTTCGATTCTGTAGCTTTTGCACGTCATATACGTACAACTTAAGTATAGTTTCAATAACTGAAATTTGTGTTTCAAACGCAAACACGAAACGTGAGTCATAAGAAAAAGATAAAAAAATTAACTGTGAGAAATAATTTTCCAGCTTTTAGAGTTCATGTTTTAATATTTTTTGCGCGAAATGTGTTTTAATTTTCAGTTAATCTATCGACAAATATAAAGACAATTAGGTAGTGAGTATTTTGACTGCCAAAAAATAAGCTCTTTGATATAAACAGTACATAACGAAAAACGTTCTTGTTATTGTGAAGTTAAAAATTTACTTGTATATAATAATTTGGATAGTACGTGCCTTTTGATTGGTCTACATGTGTGTTTTCATAGTGCTATGAAGCACGAAAGTGACGTGAGCAATATTATTAGCTGCCCTTAAGTTGTGAGAATTTACAGTTTCATGAAAGAAATAAAACTATACTGATGATACTTAACGTCTTCCTCTTTATTAAGATAATTATATAAAAGAAATAAAACATGTTCTCCGTGCCTTCATAGCCTGGCGAAAACCAATGTCTGTAAGAATTCGAGAACAGATTAGTTGCAACCAGAGACGCAGTCCTCGAATTCTCCCAAACCTTCGCCTCGGTTTTTAGCAGGCTATGAAAGCACGGAAAACATGTTTTATTTTTTAAACGAAGATTTATTTGGGGCCGTGTTTGCTACAAAAGCCATAGCTCCCGGAAACGATTTGTAATCAGGTTGTGGTCGCGATAAATCTGCACGGACGAAAAATGCAGGTTGGAGCCCTTAAATGAAAACGACGGAGTGAATTGCTCAGTATGTTTCGTCCATGAATCTCTTATTCTATTGGCCACTGTTTCCCTACGCACGATCTGTGCTTAAACTATTTTTCTTATATCAAAGCGATGTATCTTTTATTTCAAAGAACTCCCATTTTGTCTAGGATCCATGGGAATACGACCAGCGGTTCCCCAGTATGTTGGGGTCAGCAGTGCAACGAATACTGGTGCTACCGGAATGTTTAACGGACCAGGAATAATAGGAAATCAAGGAATGATGGGAAATTCTGCAGTGGCGGGAAACATGCAACACTCACAGTTTCAGCAACAAAGTGCAAACTCTTCGTCCGCAGCTGATGACTTGAAAAGCATATTTGGATGACAACTGTGCCGCACTGTCAGAAAGGTTTTTTGAAAAAAAAAAAAGACTTAACAAATCTTTAGATAATGTGAAGGTTAAAGCAACTAGGTTACTTTGCATCCTGTTATAGCAGGTCGTTACAGTGTCAACTCCATTCCCACAGATTTAATTTAATTTTAATTTTAATTTTAATTTTATTCGCTTTGCCGTTAACAAAATATAACAATACAACACAAAAAATTATAAAAGGACAATAATACCTCGGCAGGGCACCCGCAACAGCCATGTGGCCAATTACTGCGGACCCAGATTAGGGACTTTAAGAAACGAGGACGAGAGAAATGACGACGGCAGTTGTAAAAAATAGTATTTCTCGTTTATTTTTTGCATTTTAGATCAGCGATAAATTTTTCGTTGCGACTTTGCATGAGATTTTTGAAAAGTAAAAGGTAAAAGGTTCAGCCTCGAAGGCAAACAAAGATTGTCAAATTTTGTTGACGTTCACGTTGTCCACAGAACCCCAAAAGTGAGCTTTCCGCGGCGTATCATGCACTGAAGACGACGGCAAGCAGGTGGTCAGCTCGCTACATTCCAGCGTGCAACTTTTGTCTTCATTAATTAAGGCTATTGTTCTTTGCCGTTCACGTCATCGTTGCCGTCCTCGCATTTTAAAGTCCTAATTAGGAACCTTATTCAACAAGGACGGGTACGCCAACAACGACTGCTGAGAAAAATCACATTTCTCGTTTGCTCTTTACTTCTTTGTGCGGGCCATTTGGGTTTTGTTTTTTCCTCCTTAAACTTTGTAAGCAGATTAAATGTTTCTTTATGAAGCTAAATAAATACTGAGGACATTTTTGTTATTAAGTCCTTGTTGTACCGAGAACACTAAAAAAGGTCTTTTCACGTTATAATTTTAGCGATAACTCCGTGCAGGTGCTCAACCGGTACATTCCAACGTGCAGTTATTGTATTTACTATTGTTCTTTGCCGTCCTCGTTGCTTAAGGTGACTATTGCTAACACGTTTGCCAAAATGTACTCTCTTCCAATGTTTTATTATTTAGGCTCATACTTAAAAATCTGGATTTTTTTGTAGACTAATGTATTGTATCTTTGAGAGGGACTTGTTTCTAATATGGTTCGAAAACCAGACTGATAACGTAAAGGAGTTCATCTGATTGGTTGTGTTTTAAGAAGGCATTTTCCCGACTTGCTATAATCAACCCAGGCATATAAGTGACTTACTTGTGAGGTTAGTTCCCCATTTAGAAGGGAGGCACTCCACTCATCTGCTTAACACGAGGTCGTTAGTTCCCCATTTTTGCTTAACTTTTCACAAACCAAAAACAGGAGCAGGTCTTAATATTTTTTAGACTAGTTTAGAAAACATTAAGTTGCAAGTTTGGCTTTAGTTCAACTCGAGAACACGAGAGAAACTTGTTTGAATCAGTTGACGAAATTCAATGATAAACCATCTGATGGATCACTGAAAGGGCAATGTTAGTGAAACGGAGCTTTTTGCCTGAAAAATGCTAGTTTTCAACATATTTTTAGAAAACAGAATCGAGTTGTTTTTCCTTACAGAGGTATAAAGCCTGAGTATTTAAATATTTTGGAATTATTTTCATATAATTGTTTGGAGATGGCAGTTCATTGTAAAGGGATCGTCCGCTGACTAACAGCTCGCATTTCAGTAAATAATTATTCAGATCATTCAAAATGGTCATATATTACAAGTATAATAAATTAAAAAATTAATTGTAATTAATTAACTTTACAATTTTAGAATAAGTAATCACACGACTTCGATTTCAGTTTGGAAATAATTTGTAATCCGGAGTAGTATTTTAAAAAGTGTCAAAAATACACGAGCCCGTAGGAAGAATGCAATTTGATCTTTTTGAAAAAAATTTATTTCCAAATTGAACGAGAAAATTCGTGTGCTTAATTTTTAATAACATGCATTACATAATTATAAAGAAAGTTCTGTCGGGAAAATATAAAATATTCAGTTTTGAACTTATTTCGTCACGCCATCATAACAAACGATTTGATTGGTTCTTGCTAACTCCATTGTTTATTATCCAATTAAAACCGACAATTATTTTTTTCTAACTGTACTGAATTAACTTTTATTTGCACTTGTGTTTACAAAGAACTGCACGGGTCTCAGCCAATCAAAATCGAGTTATTACTCGTGGTACCACGAGTCAACGTTTGGGTTCGATTTCTTTTTCTTTTTTCTTCATGTCGCGATTAGCGATT
>JANCMA020161276.1:0-13918 GCA_024336925.2 Zoanthus solanderi
TTTATTTTTTCAAACTAGTTTATTTTTTCAAACCAGTTTGTTTTTTAAACAAATTTGTTTTTTTAAACCAGTTTTTTTTTTTCAAACCAGTTTTTTTTTTTTCAAACCAGTTTGTTTTATTCAAACAGTGAACGAATGTTGCATATTCATATTTACAATAAATACAAAAACAAGTTTACTTTATAAAATAGCTTAACAATGCGTCTATGTAGCTAAGCGTTTTTCCAGGTGCTGGACTTAAAATATTTGTGTTTAGTTGAGGTTTACAAACCTGAGAGATACAGATCCAACCAATTTCATTTCTAGCTTTCGTTTCACAACTTCGTAAACCTTTCCTTTTTCCGGCCCTTTTTTAACCTGCACATAAAGTTTCTTTGTTAGCAAGCAGAAAATTAAATTTCTCAGAACAACTCAGACCAGCTCAGACCAACTCATACCAGCTCAGACCAACTCAGACCAACTCAGATCAGCTCAGACCAGCTCAGATCAGCTCAGACCAACTCAGACCAGCTCAGACCAACTCAGATCAGCTCAGACCAGCTCAGATCAGCTCAGACCAGCTCAGACCAACTCAGATCACCTCAGACCAACTCAGATCAGCTCAGACCAACTCAACTCAGACCAGCTCAGACCAACTCAGATCAGCTCAGACCAACTCAGATCAGCTCAGACCAACTCAGACCAGCTCAGACCAGCTCAGACCAACTCAGACCAACTCAGATCAGCTCAGACCAACTCAGATCAGCTCAGACCAGCTCAGACCAACTCAGACCAACTCAGACCAGCTCAGACCAACTCAAACCAGCTCAGACCAGCTCAGATCAGCTCAGACCAACTCAGATCAGCTCAGATCAGCTCAGCTCAGACCAACTCAGACCAGCTCAAAGCAACTCAGACCAGCTAAGACCAACTCAAACAAGCTCAGACCAACTTAGACCAGCTTAGACTAGCTCAGACCAGCTCAGGCTAGACTAAGAGCCAAACAAAAAGCACAACATATAACCTAATTTAAACCACAAATATAAAACAATTGTCGCTTATTAGGTTTGAAAGGAGGTTCTTCTTCTCAGGCTATAACTCAATGCAAAGCCAACAGTCAGTTCAAGAGCATGTCAGGCAGCATGTATACAATCTAAGACCAGGCATCCAATCGTCACATAACTCAGTTGGTCAAACTAATAGATTTAAAAATTTTGTGACCGTTAAATATTAGTAGCTTTTATGTCTCCTAGTTATTTCCCGCAATTTATTGTCACTTTTTTTACTCCGACCGCCCTTTAATCCAGTTGTTAAACTGTAATAGGGTAAAAACTGATTGATTGATTTATTGATGATTGAGCAATTAATTAATTGATTGATTGAATAAATGCGATTACCAGTGGTTAGCTTTAATTTTAACATTGTACAACCACCTCTCGATGAGTTAATTATAGTTTTATTTACTTGCCTTCTCTCTACCAATGAGGTAGATATGTTTACTAGAAAGCAACAGATCTCTCTTTGTGGCTTTGAAACGTCTGTCATACTTGTTAACGGTGGCTGCAAACTCGATTCTCTCGCGCTTTTCTGTAACAAAAACAAAGACTGTGAAATAATGTTACCAATACTGTTATCACGATCATCATTATAATCCTTATACAATCATCAGTATTGTGGAAAATGGTGTTAATTTTAAACTTTACTTCTTTTCCGTTTTGTCCTTCTTGGGGTTATTGTTCTTTTTGTTGTTCTAGTTGTCGTCGTCGTCATAGTTACTGTTTTCATTCTTGTTCTCCTAGTTCTTCTCTATCTTAATATTCTTCTCTTCTTTTTCTCCTTTTTTGTTCGCTTCTTTTTTTTGGCCCGGGTGTTCAAAAACCGATTAGCGCTAACCTAGGTTAAATTTTTAACCAAATTGTTTTGTATTCAACCTTACAGAGATGGACTTGATCTAAAAATTTAGGATTAACAAATTTTTATCCTAGAAAAATCTGAACAGTACTTTATAAGAGCTTTAACCTTATCATCTGAGAAGCAATTGCTGCCATACTTTTTGCTTAACCCAGGGTTTAATTCAACCCACCTTTGAACAACCCAGTCTAGGTTGTTTTCGATCTTTTCCTCATTCCCTTTCTTCTTGTTTTTCACTTTCTACTTATTAATATTATAAAATGAAAATCCATAGTGATCACTAGAACACTGAATGGAAACTCTTACTTACCAACTAATGCTCTAAGTGCTGGGTTATCACCAAAGCCAATGTAGTCACCAGCAAAGTTCCTATTAATGCTTCCTCTTCTTCTCTCTTTCTTCTGGAATAGGATATCTGAAGCTGTTGCAAAAAAATGGTAGAGTATTTTTACATATTCGCATGTAACGGATAGAATGTAACGAAGATAGGGCAATAATACCATCCATTATTAAGAGACAAAGAACTTGGCTTGGTCATACACTGAGGCACGGTAATAACTACTCCCTCTTGTAATTGAAGGAAGAGTAGAAGGAATGAGGCCCCCAGGAAGACCAAGAACAGGAATGCTGGATAGAATAAAAAATGGCAGCTCTTATCAATTGTCTGAAGAAGAGAGCCAGGGAGAAAAAATTATAAGGATGGACCTGCCTTTGGGCAGAACACACACACAGTTAGCAGCACTTTTAGCATGGACATGAAAAAGCCTTTGAGTAGTAACAACAGACGACTTGCACTATGATACTTCTGTACAAATTAATGTGAAACTCACAGACTGCATTGTAAAACTATAAGAGGATGTATTACACCACCACTACTCCAACCTGACTCCCCTAAAAAAATTGCGTCACTAAACCAGTTGAGCATCTTTTTATAAAAGAAATACAATTAGAACACCATTGAAATGGAACGTAATGGCTTTCAAAACAGAATTACGAACAACGAAGAAGCTCTAACTATCTACCAGCAACAGAGACAAAATCTGCACCTTCACTTACAAAAACAAAGAGATGCAATCATAAACTGCCTGACCTAACTTGTATAAGCCGTGTTATTTTAGCACTCTCTTTGCCTATGAACTGGCAACAAACTTCTATGAAACAAAGCTCAGGCACGTACCACTGATTAGTGGCAACTACTAACTGTGCCATGTTAGCATTACCTTGCTGTTTAAGTTCTGCAAAATACTGCCTTGACTTGTACATCCGATATGCCTTCTGGATTCTACGGGCATATCCATCAAACTTTCGTTCTCTCAGTTCCTCCAGTAAGAATAACTGATGGAGAGCAACAAAACGTTTTATACATTAATAACTCAATAAAGATAGTATTATGCTGAGCCGCTAAGGAAAGTATTCAAGATGCTCTGACTTTGTCTTATTGAAGATTTCTTCAATGGTAAGAATAAGAAGTATCGATTCCAATTTTTGAAAAATCATCCATGCTTTACTTTAAGAAGAACTTAGCACTAAAACTAACTTATTTAATAGATCAACTCTGTAAAGTTTTTTGAAATTTAAGTCTAATTACGTCGAGAAATTAAATGTAAAAATTGAACGCAAGAAAGTCTCTACAATCGGTTTAAAACCGTGGTCGGTATTTAGATTGTCAATGTTAATATTCAAATGATGATATGACGTAGGTTACGATATTCAGAGCAGAAATAATTTATGGCTGCATAACAAAACGGAAAGAGGAAATCGGTGGTAACAATTTTTTCTTTTTTGGAGTCATTGTAGCAGCCAGAAGCTGCCCAGAAAACCATGCTTTTCGTTTTTTATTCTTTTTAGTATCGTAACCTACGTCATATATTTCAAAAAACACCGGCTGGCATGAAATACTGAGCCACCGATCATATTTTGTTTGTTAAAAAACCTCATTTTTTTTCTGAACTGCTCGGCTAACACTTAAAAAAACTTCACATAGTTGTTCTACTATGCCTAAATATTTAAACGATAAAAAATCAAATTTAGGGTTCAGTTCCCCTTTAAGATTAAAGGTCAAGGTTGCAGTAAAGTATAATGGGTCAAATCCTGCTTTCTGGGAAGTTATTCACTTACATCTCCCATGAGTTTGGAAGAAATGAAAGTAGGAGGGATAAGTTAACTTTAGCTTAAGGGGTATCCTAGTTTCCAAGAAACTAACTTTGATGACTAAACTTGCAAAATTAGAGCTTTTATTTGGAGATTCATGGCTGTATCAGTATAAACAGAAATCTCACCGACTCTGGGGCTTTCACGAACACTTTGCTTCTCCCCAGCTGCCATTGGTCCGCATCCATGTTAACGGCTTTCATGAGATGCTCAATCCCTCGCCGTACATCTCCCTGCCATTCTGGCCATGTCTCAGGTGTGAGAATGGCGTAACGTTGAAGAAACTTGGCAAAAGGTCTTCTATATGCAAACCCTGCTCGTCTTACCCGGATATTCTCCTTCAGGCCAAGATACTCTACTTGATGGCGGACCCTCTCTGGCTCCCAGTCGTGTGGCTTCTTTGTCTCATTTGGTTTGATACAACGGATATAATGTGGGGTGCACATCATCAACTTGTCTACAAGTTGATTTGCTTGGGTCTGCAAAATTAAAAAGACTAATCGCACCAATCATTCAAAAAGGAACATCTTCAAACTACCATTCGGAGGGAGACTGTGATACCCAATCTTCAAGTGTACAAAGTTTTAGAAACTTTCACTTTTAGTTTTTCCTCCACTTTTTACGAGTAGTTTAAGCAGCCTTATCATAAAAACTGGGAAAAGCATCAGTCATTAATCGTGTTTACTGTACTTTTGATCCATTCTTTTAGGTACACTTGAAAGTCCCTGTCGTTAGCTATATAATACAAAACATACAGATTTGCGCATGTGCAGTGCTGACGGAGATGACTAGAGTGTTTATGAATGTGAAAACTCTACCTTAATCCTCACTTATGGCGTACCTTTATTTTCATGCCAGCTGTGGTTGGTCTTCCTCTTTTATCCGCGTTTACATTTTCTGGGAATCTCTCTCTTATGAATGGACTGCAAGAGCAAAACAACAGATAAGCAGCTGATTTCAAAAAACTGCGACTACACTTTAGATACGTTTTATAGAGGAAAACGTACTTTTCACTGCTTTGCATCAATTCAATCAGGTCCTTGAAAAGCACGTCACGGTTTCTCTCGCAGAACCCATTGCAATCATATGTTACCTGTTATAATGCATTGATGTATTATTAGCAATTGCCAGATATATAGAGCTAAAACTTTAATTATTGTATTTTATTAACAAATATAACTTTACATGAAACAAGAAATGTAAGTGATAAAACCGACGTTCCGGTGCATCTAGCGCCATTAATAATGATAAAAAGCGGTTTTAAAATGGGCTAAGTTGAAACAATTTGCATAACAAGAATACCAAACTAATTACTTAAACACTTTAGCACGAAGAGAATCAGACTGTAATCCAATGCTGGTTTGAGATCTTGAATACACAGCATTTCATTAACAAGGCAGTCAAATTTGTTCGTGCATTTCCTGATGACATTGAATCGTGCTATTATGTAACCTTGATAATGGCGCTAGATGCACCGGAACGTCGGTTTTTATCTCTTACATTTCTTGTTTCATGTATTTCTAAATTGTTACTTATAAAATATAACTTTTTTAAACAAACAAGTAATGCTTGGTCTGTTAAAAACAAAGGTTTTGAAGATGTCTTTTACTCTTTCTAAACAGAGTTTTCAATAAGAGGCAACAACTGGCGAATTTTGTCACCTACTTGATATAAATTCAAAGCCTTCTTTGGTAACTAAACTACCCAGACCATGCAGATAAAATGAGAAATGTCAGCTTCTACACCGTCTATTTCTGCACTTTCACCACCTTCTTTGAAACTTATTGGAAACCCTGGTGTTAGACAAGATTATCAGCGATTCCAACAGTGCAAGGTATGGTCAGAGTTTTTCTAGTGGACAACGAAATCAACGAACAAGGTAAGTTAAATTTTATACCAGAACATGTTTTCATCAAGAAACTTTTTATTCTTGTCCAGTCCAGCCTGAAATGATAAAACGCCATAATGCGCGGATTGATTATTTTAAAGATGTCTAAAAGGCTGAAACTCACTCGGGGATACAAAAAAAAAGGCATCATCACAGTGAAACATTCGCTTTTACTTCATGAAGAGGACACATAATTAAGAAAGATGTGTGAATGATTAAACAAGGATAGAATAAATTTTAACTTTAAATTGGATCAAATCTGTATCCTCTACTCCAATGAAACCAAATCTTTAAGATTCACCTTTCCAGCATAATGATGTACGATGAATCCCTGACCAGTGGCCTGAAAGTGTTGGTGTGTTCCTACTGCTCCAGCAAGTTTCTACCAAAAAAAAAACAAAAAAGAAGAGAGAACTATAAAGTTAACTTGATGATCCATTTATTAATCAAACCTGATCGTGTTACGGTATTTTACCAGTTATTTAAATAGATATTTCACAAATGAATGGTAGGTATTATAAGTTAGTCCAAGGTCCTTGTCAACAACAAACTGACGTGGCAACATTGTCACGGTACTTGAGTGTTACTCGCCCGATTTGTTGTCAAAACTCGATCATGGCTGATGAGGAACTTCAGTGTCTTTTCTTGTTTTCACGTCGTCAGGCAAATAATGAGGCCAACAAAACATAAATACATGCAAGTTATTCACCATGTCGCCATGTAACGTTGGCTTAATAGCTGGACTGATAGGTTGGTACTGAGATTTTATCACCAAAAGTTTTCGCAGTGAATTTTCTTTTGTGCTGCTAATGCATCTAGTTTGATGTGTGTTCGGTACAAAACGAGACTGATGTAAGGCTAAAAATATCTCTTGTTCAAAGTGAGGGTAAACTGCATATGGCAATTCCTGATGGAACAGTTTCTTGTCAAATAGATCACTATTTAAAAGTCTTCTCAACCCTTTCCGTCCCAGCTGTATTGTCAAATTCTCCCAACTTGAGCTCATACTTTTCATTAAACAAGCTTAAGAGACTTTAACTTTTAATCTTCATTAGTTTGCTTTGTTTGATCTACTCTCATTTTCTCATTACTAAATGTATTATGTAGTATGTGTTATGTAAGGAGAAGTTGGGTGTTGATAACAGACTGGAACTGAAACGGTTAAATTTTGCAACATAACAAACCTCTAGCAACTTCTGGTCAGCACCTTCACCTTGTGCATGCATCGTGGCACATACGTCATCTAGTACACACATAACGCCCGGGGGTTTCTGAGAATTAAAAAAAAACGTAACTGAAAGTGAAACATCCCACAGAGGAGGCAGCATGGCTTAGTGGTCAGAGTTGAGGGTTGGAATACGAACACCCAGGTTCGAATCCCCGACTTGGACTACCAAATGGATTTGTCCTCGGTGGTACCAGGGGCAAATTCACCACGCTTTTTAAATAGCCAACTGGTTTGCCCCCTACCAGTTGGGATTCTTAACTGGGAGTGGAAGGGATTTTAATACGATACTGAAAAGCACCTTTAGGGAAGTTATCATTAGATATTTATATTGTTATTATTATTATTATTATCATTAATATTATATTAACATATTATATAATTTCCGAGAAAACTTTGTTCTTTAACAAAAACTCAAACATTTCAGTAATTCTAAAACTAATACGTCTCTTTGAAATCCAAGTTTGTCTAAGTGAGTCTAAAAATACAGTCATGTCGACAACTATTGTGAAATGGAGATAAACTGATGAAGACTTACCTTTGCTTCAATTAAATCGCATACAATCTTGTTGTTAAAATATTCAATAGGTGTCCATTTGATACCTTCATCAACATACTCTTCCTGGAAATACATCAACGAAACCTTTTGGTAAAACTACTGAAGAATCTAAAAATATATCTTAAAAACTTTATTACAAACATTCATTTAATAACATTTCATTAATTGTTATTAATATGCAATTGTTAACCAGCACATTTTTTTTCTCAAAGTATATTGTTATCACTTTACCTGTTCAGCCTTGAGCGTCAGTTCAATAAAAATTTGCTGCAGTTTTTCGTTCACGAAGTTGATACAAAACTGTTCAAAGCCATTTTTCTGTAAGGAATATAAAAAGATATAATTAAAATGATAACTACTAAAGATATTAAAAGAAAAAAAAGATTAGGCTGAATTAACATAAATTTTAAGATTCACTCTGCATACATTACCAACAAACCTGAAAAATTTCAAATCCATAAATGTCAAGAACTCCAATGGTTAACTCTGTTGTATCTTTCTGCATTGCACTGTTCACGGCCTGGGAACAAATATGGCAAAAGATGTTTTACACTTCTAAATGGCATTCTATCATCATGTTAAAGTATTTAATCGCAACAATATATCTTGCAGCCATACTAAAAAAATCTTTCACTGAATTTGTACAAAAGCTGAAAATTCAGTCAATGTGGTGACCCTTTATTTTGCGTAGCAAATGTTTCTGTTGGTTTTGGCACAGTTTTCTTTTTTAGTCGTGCAAAAATTCCTCTTGTCCCAATTTTCACACGGGCAAAAAATTGGAGTGTCATACCTAAAGGAAAACCTATTTGACTAATGGCAGTCAGCCTGCTTTATCGTCTGGCTTCCATCGGGTCTTTCCATGTTACTACCCTCCATATCAATGTAAATCACCCTCACCTGTACTAGATAATCAAACAGCCTTGCATAAAGTGCTTTTGACAAAGCGTCTCTGGTATAATTCGCTTGTTCTACATTTAGTTTCATGTTGATGGTTTCTGTTTTACCTCCCCATTTACTGTCCATGATACGACTACAAACAAAACAAGAAACAAGTTAACAAAAGTATAAACAAAGTATCAAAATTTCAAAAAGTTAACAAAAGTATGCACAAAAGTATAAACAAAGTATAAACAAAGTATAAACAAAGTATCAAAATTTCAAAAAGTTAACAAAAGTATAAACAAAAGTATAAACAAAGTATCAAAATTTCAAAAAGTATAAACAAAGTATAAACAAAAGTATAAACAAAGTATAAACAAAGTATCAAAATTTCACTTACGATCACCCAACCAGGGCCGTAGATAGCGAAGGAGGGTGGAGGGGGGTTGGGGAGTGGTGAAGGAAGGTTGTTGCCCCCGCCAGCAAACCTAGACTAGGTGTTTATGCCAAAATAAATCATGTACCATTTAAAACAAAAAGAATCAGTGTGGTTTGTTCCCTTAAAGGTCTTAGGGCAACCTTCTGTGAAGGAGTGAAAACAAAACGTCTCACTAGAAGCCCAGTCTGTATACGGAGACCCCTGTAAAAGTGTGCAGAGTTTGACCCTGCAGACAAAAAATTCTAGGTATGGCCCTGCCAACCCACCAGACAAGTCCCCTGTTTAAACTCATTGAAACAATGCATAAATCAAACTTAAGTATCATCTATTTCTTGTTGCATCCCTGGTTTCTTTAACAACTTTAAACAAGTCAATTAACTAGTTTGGGTGGCCCATTTCAAACTTCTGAGTCAAAAATAAATCCAAAGTCAAAAGCCAATCTAATTAACCATTAGACCTTGAGGACGAATGGACTACGAGTAAATAGCCCATGAGTCCGTAGGCCGAATGGGCTATTCAAACTCGTAGTCCATAAGCCCGAGAGGTCTAATTCTTTTATTATAAACCTACTGATCAGTCAAAAAGGATGTATAAATTAAAATATCAATGAAATCCTCTGATATTATAGCAAAACGGGGCTCATTGCTGTTTTGATCCGCCAGCTTTTCTCTACTAGTAGGCTATCACAAATAGACCTCTAGTAGAGTAGCCAATCAGAATGCAGGATGCTTGTTAGACCGTTAGTAGGTTTATACTGTACTAATAAGTATTGGATATAAATTTTGTGATGATTTTAGGGAGAACAAGATTAGCAAGTTTTATGATCATTGTCATCACACAGGGAAGAAGTGGGGTTGAGGGTTAACTAGTTACTAGTTTAGCCTATCCCCCTAATACTTTTCCAAAAATGCTGAAACACTGTAACTTTCCAAAAAAAGTAACTACAAATTCACAGCATATTCAAACCCAGCAAATTTAAAAGCTCAAATCTCCAAAATTTGAAGTACAGTAGGTAGAGTTGCTTTGGGAAAATTGATTGCCCATCTAAATGAAAAGGAATAACACACTTTACACAATGTAAGCAAAATACATTAATTTGTTTTACCATCTTTATTGTATATATTGAAGACTATCTGTCAAAAAAAAAGCAATTCTGGTGGTTTAATTTGGTCAAGAGCGACCGTTTGAAGTTAAGTGTGAATGGCATAGCTTTTGAACTGAACTGTTGAATGGGCCATCTGTGGTACAATGCATATCATAAGTAAAGTATATTTATGGTAACACTGTGTTTTGTGTCTACACAGGTACTGTACTCTTTCAACATGACGAGAACACTGTATATAGCCCGGAGGAGCTCTTGGGAATGATATTGAACAATTCCAGGGTTATTGCACAAGACTATGCAGGTACAACTACCACACAATCCTGATGATGTAAAATGAACTAGAATTAGTACTCGCCTGCTGTTTTAATTTGTTCAGAAGGCAGTGTGGTTGGTACAGTTCGTAAGATGTGTGCCCTCCAGCTGCATAGTCCTGGGTTCCAATGGGGCTATGCTGAATTCATGGTCAGTTTAACAATGCAACTTGTAGAATGATATCAGAAAGTACCTTGTAAAAATACATGTAAAATAATAATTCAATTCAATGGCAAACATGCTTGTCATGTTTAATTAAAACCTACTGTATATGACATTTGCATAAGGCAATGAACAGAAAACTGTGGTTGGATTTTGATACCATCTTTTTTCTGTACCATATTAGCTACAAAGGTTTTCTGAACAGAGAAAAACTCTAAAACATTTGGCTTGCTTATACATTATAAAATAAAATAGATGTAACATGCTTTCTGATTGGCTATGTGCACAGTGTTGCTTTTTCCAAACTTCATTGACCGTGTAGATATAATTTTATAGCTTGCCAATAGGGTGACATTCATTTAGCAGATGATTGATTGAAGTTGATAGACAGATTTTCCAAATTTTTCAATTAACTTCAACTTCAAAAGGGTTAAAAGAATGAGCCAGCAGCAGAAATGTAACCTACACACTCAACGAGACTCACACAAGAGTGGTAAGGACGATGGTGTGTGGTGTTGGTAAGGACGATGATGTGTGGTGGTGGTACATACACAGAACAATATGAAATGGGCTGTTTTAGTGTTAAATTAAACTACAGAACAACTGGAACCAAGACTAGTTTCATAAAAACCGTTTAAACAGTGTCTGTAGCAGTTTGAGCGAAATTGCAGTGATTTTGAAAATGTTAATTACCATTCATTGTGTGTGTCGTTTTTCATCATACAATTTTGGTCTGGGTTTATCCCCACAAATGGGGGTGGCCAGATTTCCTCACTTTGGCAGCAATCTGTCCAACTCCCACTCTCCATCTCCCTTGATTCATAGCATCCATAAGTAAATGTATTGAAAAATAACAACTTCAGTTTTTACACCAGAGTAGATCTTTCAAAAACAAACATGGCCCCAAAACATAGAGAAAAATGTAACAGAGCAACTTGTGCTGGTATGAAAATCAACCTCTATGAGTAAACAGTCTGGCAGCCATGGTGGAGCAAATTAGCAAAGAAGCTAGCTCACCTCTTTCAGATTTTCATGAATCATTGTGCTTACAGGAAAAGTTTCAAATGACATTGCCAAGATTAGAGTCAACCACCACAGCAGTAATTGGCTCAAGTTCAGTCAAAGATTGTGTCATTGCAGCCAACCATTTAGCCATCAAACTAGCAGCAAAATGTTGTTAAGATATCTAAGACTTCCAGATCTTCTTTACCCATGGTGAAGCACTTGTTAGCTGCACTAAAATGATTCAGTTCTTGGTGTGTGTTTCAGTTTTGGTTATTTTCCTCAAAATACACTGCAGTGATTGTGAAACCTTATCATAATTGGGATTCTCATTAAACAAAGGATCCTTTCACCCAAGCTAAGGGAACTTTGAAGTGATGGTTATTCTTTTGTTTTTTGTGTTTGGCCCTTTTGAAATTTCAGGCAGCAAATGTGAATGCAAAAGCATGTAAAGAGAATTTGTACTTTGAAGAATAATTATTTATATAAGTATAAACCTACTAATGGTCTAACACGCATCCTGCATTCTGATTGGTTACTCTACTAGAGGTCTATTTGTGATAGCCTACTAGTAGAGAAAAGATGGCGGATCAAAATAGTAATGAGCTCCGTTTTGCTATAATATCACAGGATTTCATCAATAACTTAATTGGAAAAGCTTGTTTTGACCGATTAGTAGGTTTATACTAAAACAATTAGACCTCTCGGCCTCGTGGACTACGAGTTTAAATAGTCCATTCGGCCTCATGGGCTATTGACTCGTAATCCATTCGGCCTTGAGGTCTAATTGTTAAATATTCTTCTTTTTCACTTGTATCTGGTAGCTTATTCAGGGGTGTCAATAGAATTTGATGTTTGTGTAGATATTCTGAGAGTAGATATGGCACATTTTATTCTACCTATTTCTTTCTTAAAGCGTTTTTTTAATGACCAAGTGCTGTTTTTCTTGTTTATCTCAGCCACCCAGTGAAAATGTTCAAATAGCTTGTTAACATTACTGTGCTTATTAATTTAGTAATTATTAAAAACTTGCATTACTTTTTCTGTTCAGTTATAGAACCATGTGTGAGATGCAGGTCATTTTTATCGCAGCACTTCTTTCATGAACTTAAAATTCACACATGGTTCTATAACTGAACAGATCAGCATGCTTGCATGTTTTCTATTTCTGTAATAATTATACAGTTTTTATGTGCCTAACATACACCAACATTTATAGCACTGTAAAATTATTCATTTTTCTGTACATTTTTCTGAGCAGGAAACCATGGCATTCACCTTATATCCACCATAGAACTGATGTTGATCATAAAATTGATTTGCAGATCATCCAATCAAGGACATTGTAATCACAGTTCCTGCGTATTATCGCCAGGCTGAGAGAAGAACAGTTCTTAGGTTTGTAATAATTATCTTTAGAAAAAATCAGATTTGTTTGGTTGACAGGTGTTCAACAATAGCTTCACTATCATCACGACTATCATCATCACTATCATCATCATCACTCTCCTCATTGCTTTCATCATCATCACTCTTATCTTCATCATTCTCATTATCATCACCCAATGGTCATAACTGTCATCATTACTCATCATCTTTCTCATCATCATCATCATTCTCATCATCATCATCATTCTCATCATCATCATCATCATCATCATCATTCTCATCATCATCATCATCATTCTCATCATCATCATCATCATCATCATCATCATCATTCTCATCATCATCATCATCATTCTCATCATCATCATCATCATTCTCATCATCATCAGCATCATCATCATCATTCTCATCATCATTCTCATCATCATTATCATCATCATCATTCTCATCATCATCATCATTCTCATCATCATCAGCATCATTCTCATCATCATCATCATCATTCTCATCATCATCATCATCATCATCATCATCATCATCATTCTCATCATCATCATTCTCATCATCATCATCATCATTCTCATCATCATCATCATTCTCATCATCATCATTATCATCATTATCATTCTCATCATTATCATTCTCATTGTCATCATTATCATCATCATCATTCTCATCATCATCATCATTCTCATCATCATCATCATTCTCATCATCATCATCATTCTCATCATCATCATCATTCTCATTATCATCATTCTCATCAGCACAGCTTTAAACCTAAAAATAAATTGTGCAAAACAAAAAGGCAAACAAAATCTGCCATCAGATGGCAGAAAAAAAGTCCTCAGCATCTTAGGCTGAAAGAAAAATCTTCAGATAGAAAAATGCCCTATGCCCTATTCCCCCCCCCCTCC
>JANCMA020161381.1:0-13918 GCA_024336925.2 Zoanthus solanderi
CAAAAATTCACTTCTCTGCAAGAATTTAAGCTAAGGTAAAACCCATCGCTTAAAACATTGAATACTATATTAACTTTAATATCGAGTAATTTTTATGGTATTTCCTTTAGGATGGAAAGACTTTCTTTTTTTCAAATGAACCCTTAAAAATGCAAACAAATGCCTCTCATTTGGTTGCCTAGGCAACAATAAAATAGGCAAACTATTTTTTGGCATTCACTATTGATTATGTTCACTGACATGAAATTATACTTCTGAAAAACTTCCAATTGAAGAAAAAAGATTTTGACTATAATCCTCCCTTAAGTACAGGCCTACCCCACGGCCTGGCTAAGAGTAGGTTGTGATATGAACTCATATCTAGGGAGAGAAGTATTGCTTATCTGTCCAATAGTTTTGTAATCTTAATTTCAGACAATCCAACAACCTTGAATGGATATTTAAGTTCATATAGCAACTCAGTTAATTTGTCATAATTCGCTGCAATACTTCTAATATTGCAGTGAAGTACAGAAAATGATTCGGCATGAGAAGTTCGATTGATATCTTCACTGAAACTGTTGCGGACTGTAATATCCAAAATTAGCTTCATGTAATATATATTTTTTCGATATCAAAGTGTGATGAATTGGGTATTTTAACCAACCTAGATAATATCTCATATCTAGTTATATCTAATAGAATATCTCTGGTCATTGTTTATTTGCCCATTAGACATTGTACGATTTAGTTAAAGGAGTTTTTATCCTAATTTGTTAGTTGAATAATAGTTGAGGTTGTTTTTAAGGAAAGTTGTAGTTGTTCTTTTGTGTCCGAATCACAAAATGAAAGTTGTAGTTGACTAACTGAATAGCCTCTTCATGACTTGCCAGTTTCTTTACGATAAGTAACGATACCGCTTGAGCGATTGCTTTCATAATGCTTGTGTCGTTCATTATTATTTCAGAAATTTGTTGCTTCATTTGTCTCGTTGCCACCATTGTCGAATTTCCCTCCAAAAATGATTTGCGAGCTCGATCAAACGAACTAAACATTAAATCTGATAATGCAGCTCCTGATCGACGGTTATAACAGTAATACAATTCCTCATTGACGCCCTCTACTACATAAGTAGATAGTTTATGTTACCTAGCGTAAGCAGGCTAAAAATCTACTTTTAATCGGAACTACTGTTTATACAACCTATTCGGACCAGCTGGTCCTGGTACCGGGAAGGGTTTGGCACTGTGCTTGCGACATGTGTGGCACCTCCTTCGTACTTGCTTCCAGCGACCTCCACTTGGAAATCCAGTATTGCTCAAATACAGCAGCCATAGTCAGTCCCACTCTAAGACAGACCTGTGGGGGATATAAACTGGGATTCTGCCCTGTAGACACACGAGGATGCCTTCAGGACTGAGCTGTAGATTTAGACTATTTTTATAGCCTTATGTTTGTTGTCTCGCTCTGCTTGCTGCTGCATTCTCTTGATCCACCAGTTCAGCTCACACTGGACTGCACTGCTGTGATTGGTCCCTTGTTCTTAGTCTTCCATCTGTGCACTCGTGCCTGAATGTGTAGCGCTTTCCTTTAAGGGATACTTGGCTAGAATTTCGTCAAAAATATCCTCAGAAATAGCATTTTGTTCTGCTCCGTTTGGAGTCCCAAGCTGCACAACGTTAAGCACATCCTGGATGCACTTTGCTTCCGCCTCGGATGCTGGTGTACTTACAGATTGTTTGGCCTTTTCTCTGGGTATGCCAGCCACTGTGGACCAGTACGCGATAGTTCAGTAACCTGGCGTCCCCGACTTGCCAGATCTGCCGGATTGTCTGATGACTCGACATACCTCCATTCGATTTCTGGGTGGCTTAGGATCTTGGCTACTCTGTTGGCTACGAACTGTCTGTACTCCCCCTGTTCCAACAGCCAATGCAGTACTATTATGCTGTCGGACCAGGCGTATAGCTTGGTTACAGGCTGTCCATGTAGTGCACATCTTGTGTTGGCTAGCAGGTTAGTTTTCATGTGCGCCGCAACTAACTCCAGCCTTGGGATGGTCAGATCTTGTGAATAACCTTACTGTTGTTCCGGATGGCTGGGTGACCACGCTATACACAGCAGAAGCTACTCCGTCCTTGGATGCGTCTCCAAAGGAATGTAGCTGAATACTAGTTATTTCTTCCTGGTAGCTTGTTATGCATCTTGGGAAAGCGACAGCTACCGATAAATTAGTTTTTCATTTTCTCCAGGACCTAAGCAGATTACCCGTGATCTCTTGGTCCCAACTCAGATTAACTTTACAGGCCTCCCAGTAAAGCACTTTGCCCTGCAAATAAATAGGTGAAGCGAACCCTAAGGGGTCATAGATCCGTGCGAATTGGCTGAGAACACCCCACTTCGTGGGTGGGGAGGACTCAGACTGCAACTCCACACGGTTCGTTTCACTTGTTTTCTCCCATGTGACGCCCAGCAGTTTAGTCTCTCCGGAATGTGTTTCCAACTCTAGCTTGGCAAAAGGGATTTCGGTGTCTTGGAAACCAACCGGATTCTCGAATTCAGCCGCATTTGACTGCCACTTGTGAAGCTTGAACTTGGCATGGCCCAGGACCAATATCACGAATTCTTTTCGTTCTCTGGCTTGTTGTACATCGCTCCCGCCAAGTATTGTGTCATCAACGTACAGTGAGCGCCGTAAGTACTCTATTTCTGATGGGTATGTCCAGGCCCAGATATCTAGATGTGTCTCAATGATCCCGCCCAAGAGCTACGGTAAACAGGTTAAGCCAAATACGACCCGTTAAAAGCTATATATTTCCACTCGCTGATCGTTGTTTGCACGCCAGTGGAAACGTAGGTCGTTGCGGTCATCTTCATGGACCCTGATCTGAATGATCTGAAGAAACGCCTTGGAAATATCTCCTGTTACAAAGATTGGATGTGCGCTTTGTTGGATAAACGCGTTCCATAGTTTGTTTTATAGTGGAGGCCCTGCGTACACAATGTTGTTAAGGCTTGCTGCTTCGGGATACGCCGTTACCGAGGCGTCGTACACTATGCGCACCTTTGTAGTTTCTGCTGCCTCCCTCACAAGTGGTTTGTTGGGAATATAAAATACCCTCCTCTTGGGGGTTTCAGGGGCACTCTCAATGATCCCTTCTTTTAACTGTTTTGTATTTAGATTGTTATAGGTAGACATTGTTATAGGTTGACATCAAGTTGTCCCTTTTTAGTCAAACAGTGAGTTTTTGCAGCCTTCGATGCTTCCTTGCTCGTTTGAGGGTAGTTTTGGGTGACCCCCCCCCCCCCCTCCTTCCAAGGTAGGCCAGTCTCACTTCGCGTTAACTGTTCCTTAAATTCGTCATGGTCAGTTTGCTGATTATGTTCTGGACTGTTCGCAATTCCTAGCACATCAAGCTTACACAGATGCTGGTAGTCATCCTGATAGATTTGTGTAAGAAGCGCTGTTCTCGACTCAATTTCTAACCTAGTTGACAAGACGAACCAGCCTAATGATGGGCTTAGTCTCATCCCCAATTAGGGGCTTCATTGGCTTTCTAATTCTAGAGAAAACGTTCTTGCCTAGTACTATGTGCACTGGCAGTTTCTCCTTAGTGTCAGTGTCTAAGATCTGTACACCCTTAAGATGGTCATAATGGTTCACTATTGCCCGATAGTTGGGGTTGTCTACAGTCAGATGTTGTGATGCGATACACATGAAATTTTTTTTTAAAAGGTTTTATTTGAGCTCATTTGCAGAATCTAAAGTCTAACATTTTTTTCCTAAACAAAGTGTAACTTCGTAGAGGTGTGTTTTTAACATGTGCGGGTTTAGAATAAAGCACATTAGCTCCCCATCATCATCATCATCATCCAGTTTTCATCCGGGTTTATCCCCATAAACGGGGGTAGCCAGATTTATCCCACTCTAACAATAATCTCTTCAACTCCCACTCTCCATCTCGCTGGATTCAAGGCATCCTCCTTCTCCAAACCATGTAAAATAATAAATGTATAATAACTGTCCTGCATGAATTAACGCTAGTTCGCTCATTCACACGTATGGTACACGTTAACAAAAATCACAGTAGTTTACAATCGATACCGCAAAACGATTTGAAGATCTGGTTAACACGTTTTAACGAATAAATGAGAAAATATAATCTAATTCTTTATTACATAATAATCTAAACGAGAGAGACCGAAGAAACAATCCCTAGAATTTCATTCTGTACGCTCCATATATAAGAAGTGAATCAGTTATTTTTTACCTTTTAATTCTTATATTGACCTGTCGGTCAAATGATCAAAGAAACAATTTTCTGATATTTTTATGTTTCTATATTTTGTTTGTTTTTATAAAGCCACAGGGCAGATATCGGAAAATAAGATTTTATATTTTTTTATACAATTCTTGTTTTGTTCTTTCGGTGTTTCGCTGTTTTGTAACACCGTCAATATTTTTATTTATGTTGTTCAACAGATGAGATAAGTTACCCAGCTGCTACTTTGAACTTGGGATGTTAGAAACTGATCACAACAGCTTAGTACGAGTGAATCGTTTTGTACGATTCAGGCAGTAAAGTTTGAGTAACTATGAGTCGAACACTGTTACCCTAACAAAAAAACTTAACCCTAGCCTTAAACCTAACCCTGAATCTAAACCAAACCAAATTCCATTGTTGACTTAAGATTCATTTAAGCTGATAACTCGTTGACTTTTGGACCATGTCGCGTAGTACATGCAGATAATGCAATGTGAAACATACAAAAATTGAGGTTTGATATGACGTCATTTGCGAAGTCTAAACAATTGTAGTCAGCTTTAAACTCTACAAAATAATTTTTCTAAGGAAAGTAAAAATTTTTAGAAATGTGCTTTTAACATTTACTGGTCTAGAATAAAACTGCCTCGCTCTACATGTCAATAATAAACAACCTGCATAAATTAACGTTTGTCTGCTCATGCACACATATGGTACAAAGAAAACAAAAATCACAGTCGTTTACAATAGATAATTGAACTTTGAAGACACAGCACTTACCAGCCTCGCTGCCCCCGCCCCGACGGACCCCAACCCTACTGCTAACATATTCATTTAACGACGGCTTTAAATCTTTGATCAATAGTGTCTCTTTTATTCTACAGTGAGAGTCAGATCGCCTTCTTGCCAAGATTTCAAAATGATCCAAATTTAAACTGTGACCAGTTAGTTTTTAAAATGGTCTGCAAGCGCCGATATATGATGACAATTAATCACGGTTTTAAAATGTTCGGTTTCTCTGTCATGCAAACTTCTTGTAAATTTTTCAGTATAAAACAGTCCCAATAAGCAGCTCTATATATACAATTTTAGACATTTGGCTACGGCTAAGTTGATCTTTGCAAGAAAAAAAAGATTTAATAGGACAATTGCTTTGAAAGATCACTCTAAGATCGACGCACCCATAAAATCTATTTATACAAGATATAATTTGCTTACTAACAGTTTTGCTTTGTAGCCCTAAATATGGCAAAACTAAGAAAATTGTCTTCTTGGGAACTGTGGTGGCTGGATTTAATGGTTTGTTTTGGTTTTTCTGCAACACATCATTCGTGTGATAATTAGCAACACCTCTGGGATAATGCCGAATATAACCAGCTACTCTACCAACAAAAACTACAGTTAGGATTACAGTAAGGTCTACCAGATCTAATCCCGAATATAACTGGCTACTCTATTGTCAGAAACTAGTCAGTTCTAGAGTAGCGACTACCAGATATAATCCCGAATATAACCAGCTACTCTACGGACAAAAACTACAACCAAGTCTAGAGTAGGTACTACCAGATGTAATCCCGAATGCTATTCTATCGACAGAAACTACAGTCGGGTCTAAAGAAGGGTCTACCAGAGCTAATCGTGAATGTAACCACTTACTCTACCGACAGAAGCTACATTTAGGTTTACAGTAGGGACTACCAGATCTAATCCCGAATGTAATCAGCTACTCTACCAACAGAAACTACAATAAGGTCTAAAGTAGGGACTACCAGATCTAATCCCGACTGTAATCAGCTACTCTACCGACAGAAACTACAGTTAGGTTTACAGTAGCGATCACCAGATTTAATCTCTAATATAAACGGCTACTTTATTGTCAGAAACTAGTCAGATCTAGAGTAAGGTATACCAGAGCTAATCATAAATGTAACCAGTTACTATACCGACAGAAATTTCATTTAGGTTTACAGTAGGGAATACCAGATCTACCTCCAAATATAACCGGCTACACTACCGACAGAAACTACAGTTAGGTTTAAAGTAAGGAGTACCAAGTCTAACTCCAAGTATAACCGGCTACTCTATTGATATAACGAGTCAGGTTAAGAGTAGGGACTACTGGTGTAGTGGGAACCAGTCCCACTCGGTTGTAGGGGGATTGTGTAAGTTTCTAGAGAGCACGTGGTTAGAGGTAAAAGTTAAAGTGTTATTTTAAAACAAAAGATATTTAATGGATCAAAACAGAACATGGTGTCAGAAGTAAAGGATTTGAAGTCCGTACAGCGTTGAACCTGAGTAAAAAAAAAAAAAAATGTAGAAAGCGAATTGAAGTTGTTAGTCTGCGATTTCATGAAAACGTATCAGGTCCCGCCACCAGAGAATGGCCTAAATGGTTCCAAAGATTTCAAAGATTTAGAATTGCACCCGAGCTAACCGAAAAAGAAGAACCAATACAATTTAACACGCTCATTTATGTCATGGGAAACAAAGCGGAGGATATTTTCAAATCTTTTCAAATGTCGGCATACGATGCAAAGAAATTCAAAACAGTATCTGATATTAATTCAGCGAACATTTCGTGAAGCGCCGAAATACAAAATTTGAAAGAGCGAAATTTAATCACAGAAAACAAATGGACGGGGAATCAGCAGATTCTTTTACCACTGACTTGTATGCACTAGGTGAACAATGTAATTATGGAATTTTAAAAGGTGAAATGATTAGAGATAGAATAGCCGCTGGAATAAAGACAGCCGACTCTCGCAGAAATTACAGCTAGACCCAGAGCTGACACTTGAAAAAGCAGTCACGCAAGTAAAAAAGAAGCAGTTTTAAAGCAGCAAACAGTTGTGAGAGAAGATGTAAGAAACATCAGTTCTAACAGTATTGGCGCAGTAAATAAACAAGCTTTAAGGTACAAGCTAAGTAGTAGTTAGAATAATAGAAACCAGAATAGACCAAAGGGTAACTCTAACAGCTATAAGCAGGTAAATAACAGTCAAATAAACCAGCCATGTTCAAGGTGTAGAGATACGTTTGGTCATAATCGAAGTAAGTGCCCAGCACGTGATGCCATCTGCCATAAATACAACCGTAAAGGTCATTTTAAAAAATTTTGTAAAGCAGAAATTCATGCAGTTGGAGTATTAGAAGAGAGTGTGTCTGAACACTAGATGAAAATGTAAGCTCACTATTCCTAGGAGAAGTGTTTGGAGCTGTAAACTCAGACCCATGGATCGTAACAGTAAAAGTAGAAGGAAAACCAGTACAATTTAAGATAGATACAGTTGCTGATCTAACTGTTATACCAAATGAAGTTCCAGGGGTTCAAGGGTATTAGAAAATCCAAACAGAGCTCTATACGGTCAGGTCAAACTCTCCTGCATGTGAAAGGCAAGTTTAAAGCTACTTTAAGAGCAACTGTGAACGGACAGGAAAAACTGCCACAAGATGAAATCTATGTTGTGCAAGGCCTAGGACAAGCTTTGCTTGGACAACATGCTATTGAAAAACTTTCGTTAATAACAAGATCTTCAGAAGGTTTAGTAACAGGACATCCAGCTAATAAAGTTCGTGCAAAATATCCGAAAATTTTCAGTGGTCTCGGAAAATTAAAGAGCAACTACAGTATTCAACTGAAACAAAATGCAACACCTTTCTCTCTTACAACTCCAAGGAGTTTCAATACCATTACTTCCCAAAGTTAGGGAAGAACTGCAGCGTATGGAAAGTTTAGGACAATCAATGAATCAACAGAATGGTGCTAAGGCATTATAGTTGTCCCAAAGCCAAATGAAAGAGTAAGAATCTGTGTAGACCTAACAAAGCTCAATGAAAGTTTCAAAAGAGAAAAACATGTAATGCCATCGACAGATAGAACTCTAGCTCAGCTAGCAATTGCTAAAGTATTTAGCAAATTAGACGCCAACTTACGATTCTGGCAGTTGAAGTACTAAAAAGAGTCATCTCGCCTAACTACTTTTATAAAACCCTTTGGGAGATGTTATTTTAAACGACTCCCATTTGGAATTTCATCAGGCCCTGAACACTGTCAGAAGAGAATGAGCGAGATCTTAGAAGGGTTAGATGGAGTTGTGTGCCAGATGGATGATATCCTTGTCTACGTTTCTGATCAAACTGAACATGACAAGAGACTTCATACAGTGTTAGCAAAGTTGCAAGATTCAGGCATTACACTAAACAAAGAGAAGTGTGAGTTCTCAAAGTCAAAAATCAAGTTTGTTGGTCATATATCGTGAATTAAGATGGAATCCTTCCTGATCCAGAAAAGGTGTCAGCGATAAAGCATATGGACCGACCATCCGATGTCAGTGGCCTCAGGTATGGTAAACCAGATGGGTTAATTCTCACCCAACCAAGCCAAAAAGACCAAGGCTATAAGAAATTTACTTAATAAAGGCAGTCATTGGAGTTGGGGAACAGCTCAGGAACAAGCATTTCAGGAAATCAAATCCTAAAACTCTATGACCCAAACACAGAAACAGTTGTAGCAGCCGACGCTTCATCATTTGTTCTGGCGGCAGTCATTACTCAAGTTCAAGAGAATGGAGTGAGAAGACCAGTAGCATATGCCTCACGTGCAATGAAACCCATAGATCAACGGTATGCAAAAGTTGAGAGAGAAGCACTTGCCCTCACATGGGCATGTGAGCAATTCAGTGATTTCATTATTGGAAAACATTGTCGTTTAGGACAGATCACATACCTCTAGTCTCTTTGCTAGGTGGTAAAGCTATCAGCGACTTACCTCCTAGAGTTCAACGATTCAGAATGCGTCCAATGCGATTTGATTATGAGATTTTGCACATTCCAGGAAAAGAACTTTACACGCCAGATGCACTATCACGAGCTCCTATAAGAGAAAGCAGAAGGCCAGAAACTACAATGAAGGAGGCGACACAACAGTATGTAAACAGTATTATCAATGCCATTCCAGCAACCGATGCACGTCTAGACCAAATCAGACGCGAGCTCCGAAATGACCCAGTGTGTCAGAAAGTTATGACCTATTGCTTAAGCGAGTGGCCAGATGAAAGATCACACTGCTCAGAGATAATTTATCCATACTGGGGTGTACGAGGAGAGTTAACAGTGAACCAAGATCTTTTGTTCAAGGGAGAAAGACTAGTGATCCCCTCATTACTACGCACAGAAATTTTAGAAAAAAAAACATATGAGGGACATATTGGCATCACCAAATGCCGAAAACGTGCAAAATCAACAGTTTGGTGGCCAGGCCTCAGTACCCAGATTGCAGATTTGGTAAAAGTTTGTCACAAGTGTGCGGAAAGTGAAAATGTCCAGTGTGAGCCGTTAATCCCTATGCCAGTCCGAGAGGGACCATGGCAGATTGTGGGAAGAGATTTATTCTATTACAAAGGAGCCACATACTTATTAGTCGTAGATTACTTTTCTCGTTATGTAGAAATTGCCAGACTGTTCTCAACGACATTAGGGGACATAACCGTCTATCTCAAATCAATGTTTTGCCGTCACGGAATTCCAGAACTATTTATATCAGACAATGGACCTCAGTATGTTTCCAAACAATTTAACCAGTTTGAGAGGGACTATGAATTCGAGCATAGAACGAGTAGTACTCGTTACCCTCAAAGTAATGGAGAAGCGGAAAGAGTTGTTGTTACACAAGAACCCCAATGACCCATATAAGGCACTCTTAGCGTACTCCTCTTGCAAATGGATGTAGCCCAGCTGAATCGTGTTTTGGAAGAAAAATTAGAACAACTGTACCAGTCAAGCAAGAATCCCAAATGGCCAGACGTTGATAGGGTGCGTGAAAAAGAAGCATTTCAGAAAGAAAGACAAAGAGAGAACTACAATTTGCGTTACAGAACAGAACAGAAGGTACAGAGTCAGCTTCAACAAGGTGACAGTGTATATGTGCAAGACTCGGGTATTACAGGAACTGTTGTTTAATAGAACCTCGTCTTCACTTAGACCTTATGTGGTAGAAACAAATGGTACCAGTATTCGTCGAAATCGCTGTGACCTCATTCCAACTACAGGACCACTACCGACAACAGTAGAGGACGATGAAGTAAACCTTGAAGTCCGTACCCAGACAAATTTACTACTCCGGGAGAAGCTTCAAGCTCGGAAAAAGTTGTCCGCTTGCAGTAAACTTTAAATGCACCGCCAGTTGAAGTGCGAACACGGTCAGGCAGACCGACAAAAACACCACAAAGACTAGATATGTAAACTGAAGTTTAAAAGAAATAAAAAAAAACTGTTCAAATTAATTACAAAAAAGAAAATCTTAGTTTGGAATATTAAGTTCAATTTTTCAAGCTTCTTATATATTATTCAAGTGAGGAACATTGAGAAAGATACAAAGAACATTTAAAAATTTTTCAAGTTAAGTTTAGTTTAGTACATCAAAAAGTTGTATCCGTTACATTTGTTATCCCTCAGTTATAGCAATTTTAGCTCAGAAAGGGGGCTGTAGTTTGAACCAGTCCCACTCGGTTTTAGGGGAATTGTGTAAGTTTCTACAGAGCAGGTGGTTGGAGGTAAAAGTTAATAAAAAGTGTCATTTTAAAACAAAAGATATTCAATGAATTAAAAAGAACAATCAGAGCTAGCTCGAATATAACCAGCTACACTAGCGACAAAAAAACTACAACCAGGTCTAGAGTAGGGATTACCAGATCTAATCCCAAATGTAACCAGCTATTCTACCGACAGAAAATAAAATGAGGTCTAGAGTAGGGTCTCCCAGAGCTATTCATGAATAAACTACAATTAGGTTTACAGTAGGGATTACCACATCTAAGCTCGAATATAACCGGCTACTCTATTGTCATAAACGAGTCAGGTCAGATCAAGTAGGGACTACCAAAACTAACGGGAATGTAACCAGCTACTCTACTGACATAAACTACAGTCAGGTTTAGGGTTGGGTCTACCAGAGCTAATAGTTACTATAACCAGCTCCTCTACCGACAAAAACTACAGGTAGTATTAAAGTAGGGACTACGAGATCTAATCCCCAATGGAACCACCTACTCTACCGACACCAACTACAGTTAGGTTTACAGTAGGGACTACCAGATCTAATTCCGAATATCACCGGCTACTCTATTGTCAAAAAAGAGTCAGGTCTAGATTAGGTCCTACCAGAGCTAACCGTGAGTGTAAACCGTTACTCTACCGACCCAAACTACATTTAGCTTTACAGTAGGGACTACCAGATCTAATCTCGATTGGAACCACCTAATCTACCGACACAAACTAGGGTTAGGTTTACAGTAGGGACTACCAGATCTAATCCCGAATATAATCGGCTACTCTATTGTCAGAAACTAGTCAGGTCTATAATAGAGACTACCAGATCTAATCCGGAATGTAACGAGCTACTTTACCGACAGAAACTACAATTGGGTTTACAGGGACTACCAGAGCTAATCTCCAATATAACCAGCTACTCTACCGACAGAAACTACAGGCAGGTCTAGAGTAAGGTCTTCCAGATCTGATCCCGAATATAACCAGCTACTCTACGGACAGAAACTACAGTCAGGTCTAGAGTAGGGTCTATTCGATCTAATCCAGAATATAACCATCTACTTTGCCGAAAGAAACTGTACAGCTAGGTCTAGAGTAGGAACTTTCAGAGCTTATCCCGAATAAAACTTTTGTTACACAATCACTATTACTACTAGGATAAAAATAGTATCAAAGAGTATGAAAACAAAGGAAATGCAGTTTGAATTAATAGCATGGATCAGCGACCTTCAGCGGTAGACACCATAAACCGCTAACGTTACCTTAGTGAACTACCCGGAGGGCTAAACAATTATTTTTATTTCCGATATACAACCTACGGATTTAGAACCAGTAACACGATGACCGTCATTTAGATTTCAATTCCACAACTTAAATGCTATAACGGACAAATGTATTTTTGAGACATTTCTAACTTTTCGCCCGACTAACTCCATGATAAATGAAATTTTACTCTTCTATTTTGCAAGACTTTCGAATCGATTTTTTTTCGCATTGTAAGAAATTTACTCAAAGTGTATCATAATTTTTTCTTCTCCATAGTTCTTGTTTGTTTGCGTTAATTGCAATATCATGCATCAACTGGAGTGAGGCACTCGCAAAAGATATCTGTTTCGCGTAAACGAGATTAATTCAGTCTCTGCAGTTAATGGGATTAAAATCTTTTAATGACGAAAATGTTTTTTAATGGGACTATAATCGATTGTGAAACTTGACCAGAACCTCCTAGAAAGGTCGTAAGAACCCCCAGTTACTAATCATTTTACCTCGGCATATAAAACTTTTTTTTCAAACTTGACTGATCATTGTAAATAATTTTAACTTCTAAGTTTCTGTATGGCAATTAAAACAAAAAATCAACTGTCGGCAAACTGAAATGAGCTTGAACGAATGTTTTTATTCCATCATCGGTCCACGTAGTAAAACTATTTTTAATTATTCTTAAGTTCATACCGAAATTTAAAGGAGAAGGCTGGAGACAAGCTTCAGCATATCCGGAAACGGTGTCATTTCTACCCACCAGATGTCTCTTTCATCTTCTCCGTTTTTCGTTTGTTCATTCTTTGTACGAGGATAACAAGAGAATTTGCACCTCAATTAAATCTAATTGTATGAATTGTCCTAAGTTTACAACAAATATGCTATCAGTTATCATACAGTTATCCATGGCAGTTACAAGGTTGTATTTTCCAAAATGCAGGGGTCAAATTAAAAAGGACGCTAACTCTTTAGACTTTACTCTGGAATCCAATTAGACAAGTCGCGAAGTCGAAGATATTCGAGTAATACAAAAAAGCTAACAGGTAGGTAATCTGTGCCACAGACGTACGTGACTCCATTTGTTTCCATAGTGACACAAACAAACTTCATTTTGAGCTTACGGACTTTGACGGAGTTAGGAGGCATTTTTGAACATCTGTAATATAAAAGTCGTCCTTTACCTTTCTTGTAGAAATGAGAAAAGACTGAGAGAAAAAGTTTTGAAAACTGAAAAATACTTGTTTAAAATTGTTGAACATTAAGTTTTAGAATTGCTTAATTAGCTCTTCAAACACTTGAAATATCAATCGTTCTTTACGAAGAAGCTATAGCAGCGACAACTGCATGTGTTCTAGCACACTTAGTACGTACATAAACTAGCAACTGCTAATCGCTTAATTGCAAAATCAGTTAACTTTTAAATTCAATTATTACGGTGCTTATGTCTCAGATTTATCGCGGCAATAAGTGCTACTAAATTAAACGCGGTAAAATACAATAATTTCCAACTATTAACTAACTTATTTACTAATTTCCTGAACGTACTTTAAGAGGTATTCGGGCTATAATTGTAAATAATCTAAGGAAGCAAATACCTATTTTAACTTGATCTTATATTTAACTTACTCTCAATATTGACTAGATTTGATATTCAAAACGAAGGAAATCTGATGCACGTACCAACAAAGTTTGACCTTTACGAGACTAATCGCAAACAACTGACCTTGTTGAATACGGTCGAATAAGAATCAAATCATCAATGTAGACAACAAAAGCCTAATGTATGGTATGATGTAATGGTATCATAAAATAAGAATAAATAGTACATGCGTGATATATAGTTAATAAAAATAGTTAATAAAAAGATC
>JANCMA020161487.1:0-13918 GCA_024336925.2 Zoanthus solanderi
TTTATTACATAGATATGAGTGTTTTACTGTAAAATATACCACTCGTAGATTTCATATGAAACTACATCCGGGATACGGGTGAAATATTTTCCATATGCTCACTAGTGAAGATATCGCTGACGTCATTCCTTTGTTTTTCCTTTGTTTTTCGTCTAGTTTTTTTTTATTGTCGAAACACTCATATCTATGCAATAAAAAGAAAATTACACGTTGGTTTGAACATATGAAGTTTATCTTCTCTTGGAAAAAAGACTACATTTATATGTATATTTTTTCCACTCGAAGATAAACTTCGCATGTTCGCGCCACCGTGTAATATCCTCTATATGTAATACGTAGCTAACCATTATTTACAAGGGCACTAAGAAACAGTTTCACATTTCAAAACAAGTGTTTGTGGGGCTTAATGGGTGTATTGTAATTATATTGTTAGGTAAATCACATATGCACGCAAATAAATAAAGGAAAATCTACATCAAAAAAGAAAAACAAACAATATACATAAACTATAGATTACAGTTTGTGATCTGCTTAAAGTGTAATCAGGAGTTGTCACATCCACTAAGTTGATTTAGAAGGAAACTTACTGATCACTAACAAGCCGTTTGAGGATGGAGAAGTCGTGACTTATACTCAGTTTGTTGATGCCGCCTTTACTGTTCTTGTTACACACCTCTAGCAAACGGTCAGCAAGTTTGGTTGCGTCCTGGTAATATTGTTACACTATTATAAAAATTTTTCTCAAACTCATTAATAATTCAACAAGTTAAAACAAAAAAAAAATCATAACCGTGACCATGGTTTGGAAATATGATCTTAATTAGCTTATGTTTTTACGATTTTATTTCTTCGTTTACTCCTTAGTTTTAGTTTCGATTGAGAAAATATATTAAACACTCGAGACCAGCCTGTTGACCTCAGATTATTTCTAAGTTCCTTGTATACACATGAATGTATTTTTCATCTATCTATCAAATCTATCTTCATATTAGAGATAAAAATGAGGTGGATTGTTTAATCACAAGTATAGTTAGCACATGAGTGCTAGTACTATTCACTTGTAGCCATAAAAATGGGCACTTACTGTTATCTGCCTAATCGTATATTGATACATGAAAAAAATTACAGTATAGTAATACATGAAAAAAATTACAGAATAGTAATACATGAAAAAAATTACAGAATAGTAATACATGAAAAAAATTACAGAATAGTAATGCATGAAGAAATTACAGTATAGTAATACATGAAAAGATTACTTAATTCTGATTGGCCAAGAGCTATGCAATTACTTCGTAATTCTGTGCAAAAAAGTGTAATTTTGTGCAGAAATTTGTAATTTCGTGCAATTACAATCTCAAGTTAATAAAACAATCAAAAATGTAGAAGTTTCTATGACAACGATTAAGGCATGAATGGACAGTGCATGCATGATTTGTTACGTTGTCACTGTCAAGTTTTGCTTTTTCGCCGCCATTTTTTTATAATTTTTTCAGTATATGATTAACATGTAATCGAACCTTTTACTCGTTCAGTTAATTTGCACTTGTGTGTTTTAAAAAGCTCAAGTTGCGTTCGCACTAACGGGTTCAATTACATATAATAATCATATACACGAAGAAATTTGTAATTTCGTGTAATTACAATTTCAAAGCTAATAAGCCAATCAAAATGCAGAGGTTTCTATGACAACGATGGAAGCTTGAATTGTCTGTGCACGCACGAATTGTTACGTTCTCACTGTTACGTTTTCCTTTTTCACCTTCATTTTTTTAATTTTTTTTTCGGTTTATGATTAACATGTAACTGAACCTTTTACTAGTTCCTAAACGGACTCACGCAATTTTGATTCTTTTTAAAAAGAAAGGTAAAGGTTCAATTACATTACATAATTGGACCCGTAAGTACAGCAGAGCTAAGAAAATTGCTCAGGTGGCCATACAAGATAAATAATGATAATAGGACTGAGTGGAGTCCAATTCGGTCCGATTTTGTTAGTCGCTCGTATGATTACAGACGAAATTGGACGGCACGAAGTACTGTTACCAATTAATCATAATCATTACAATTTCCGAAAAGCAAAAAAATGCAATTTGAAAAATGGAACGCTTTTTTTATGGTAACTACAATTTCTGAAAGAATAAATATTGAAAAAAGCTTTAAAAATGGCTTTAAGCAGCCTTTCGAAAAGGTCCCTGCTTTGAAGAGAAAATTGTTCAGTTGCTATAGTGATTGCTATGTTGTGATTTACTTAAAACGATTGGCTTAAGAAATTGTCCGATTACAATTTTGCAGATTAATTAGTGCAAAATACAGCAGTTTATGCACCAATCATTATGGAGGAAATTGTAATAATTGTGATAATAAAGATAATAAGACTAGCTTACAGTGGGCTAATTAAACCAGAGCGGTCTAGGCCTTAAAACATGCCATGGGTAGCACGCATACTCAAGACACATCCCTCGAACATGACGCTTAAACACTTTTAAGATTGTTTTACATTGCCAACCATTAATCAATGATTAAGCGAACTCCATTTCATTGACATTTGTTAACATGTGCTTAACAAAAGTTTTTTAAGCGCTTGTTGCTACTACAAATAGGCGTGGATTGTGAATAACTGAGGTTATTAAAATAATTGAGAAGTTGCTGCCTTTGCTCTAAAATCTGCAAATGGTTAGACTGCGTCTTCTAACCGTAGAACAAGTCTCTTGAAACTATATTAGGGGACTTAAAACAACCCACACACTTGTCGAAATCAGCTGGGTAGTAATACCGGTGCTTTGGTTTGTCTGTTTCTTCATAGGCATATCTTAATGTTGCAAATATGTGATCCACTGCTTCGGAGTATCTATGACCTACAGCTGTTAAAATTTGTAATTACTTGTACAGCACATAGAGCTCTGGATAAGCGCTATACAAATGCATATTATATTATTCGTATTCTTCTTCTTCTTATTATTATTATAGTAAGACTATGGTGGAAAAAAAAAACCTGTGAATCTAGTTAGAAACGTTTTAATTGCGTGTTATTCCGAACTGGGTTTCGAAATTTTGCGGGCTTCCTGCGGTTTTTGGTGACTTGTCTAGACTTCCTGTTGTGTATTACGGACTCACTTACGGGAGGTGACATAGTGGCTATCGCTTATCGACGCAGTAGCCAGAAAAAAGTGTAATAAAAATTTAAGTTTGACTTCATATAATTATCGAGATGCTATTCATCAAAGCAAAACAGCTTACTTAAAACGCATTATTAAGTATTTGTATTACTTTACCCTCCTATAGTTTGATCCTTTTTCTTTATTTTTATAATTACTTGTTTTGAATTTACCTTATTATTATTATTATTAATAATATTATTATTCACAAACCTCTTCTTAGAGCTTTTATTTAAAATGGTTTGCTTTTGTGTTACTGTACTATATTTGTAATGGTTTTACAAGTAGTTAAATTTTACACCGTAGTGAGTTGAGAAAGAATTTTAAAAAAACTGCCACTACTTCACGCTTTGGGCACTCTTAATCGCCACGGGATAAATGAACGCTTCACTTTCTGTTAACCTTCTGCTGTCCCGGAACCTTAGTGTCTTTCAAAAAAAAATTTTTCTTTCACACATTTCTATCCTTTAATTTCCTTTGTTTTTTACATACCTATCTCATTGCGTTATCTTGCTTTACATCACTATATAAACATCTCTTTATTTTTGTAACCCATGCATTCACTCCGACGAAGGACTACTGCCCGAAACGTCAGTTTTCAAACATTCTTTCCCAACTCACTACGGTGTAAAAATTAACTACTTGTAAAAATGTTTCTTTAGAAACACAAACGCAGCATCCATTTATGACATTTATATTTGTAATACATTATTCACAAATTCAAATTGAACTTTTCGTATTGTTTTAAACCGGTGTCAGCGCGTAATGAGAGACAAACAAAAAAAGAGACGGATCTTACATCAATAAGCTTTGCAAGCATTCGATCCTGAGTCCTAAAACAGCAATAGTAAATACTGGTTAATAGATGAGACCTTTTGATGTGCAGTTGAATACTGTTACAACGTTTAGTGTAAGCTAAAAAGCAGGCTAAACACACCACGAGTCTAGTTGCCCATAGAGCAAACACTTGTCTTTAGTTTCTTAGTGTTGAGCAGATAAGATTCTTGACTCTCGAATAAATGCAACAACGTTTTTAAAAGACGTGTTTCGGCATGCTTATGCCATCATCAGTTTATTAGAATGAATGAGTTAATTACAATACATGAGTTATAAGCTAGTTAATGAATAAAGTATTTACAATAATGACACGTTTATGCATTACAAGTAATGCAACGGAGCTATAAAGCTAAAAAAGTATTAAAGTGATGTACTTGTTTATCGAGGTTAGGTTTATTCTTATTAATATATAATGCTTCTTTAAGTTTAAGATCAATGGGATTGTTGGCTGTGTCTAGAATAATAAAACAAGAAGATGTGTATAAACTTTTGCAAGAAGGAGATTCAGAAAAATGCTTTCGTGTCAAAAGGTCGACTTATACACGGCAAAATGCGGTAGTTGGTTTATGTAATCCCCGAGGGATACAGGCTGGCGATAAAACATTGTACTTGTTTGTTAAGGCTGGGTTGTACATGTGCTTAATTGTAATTAATACGTTTTTGATTTTGAAATAAAAAACTGATGATGATGATGATGATTAAAAGTCCTTCTATTATTTTTCTTTTGAATAAAGATTTCTCTTTATGAAGAATGTTCCATGTGTAAGAATGACTTGGATGACTTGAGAGTTGTTGTGTAGATTCAATAAAGCGTTTTGGATAGCCAGCTTGTAAAAATGTTTTAAAGATCTGCTTTACATCTTCGTCATAATTAGTACATTGGTACCTGTGATGACCAGTGAGTGGGGTACTTTCTTGGTTTTCGATATACATGACCCTTGAATTCACTGTTGTCATATGAAAAAGCTGTATCCAGGAAATGTTTGGGGTTTTATTTGACTGTGAACTGAATATTGGGATGGTAGCTGTTCAGTTGTTCTAATAAACAATCTGGTTCATCTTGCTTTCTTTTGGAGAAAACTTCATCTAGAATTCATTGAAAAGCGGGTTGATTGGTCAAACTACATCTGTCTCTAATTTACGCCATGAAGATATTGGCGAGACCAGGTGAGACCATTTCACATCCATCTGTCTGTCTACATAGACGATCATTGAAACTAAATACTGTATTCTTTGTAACGTGGCAAAGTAGACATTTGAATAGTATTTTAGATCCTAATGGTGGCAATTTGTTGTTAACATAGATTTCTTTGATAATATAATCAAACATTTCATCAAAAGGGACTTCTGTGAATAATGATGAAATGTCATATGATACAAGTATTTCATTGTCCTCTAATTTGCAATCTTCTAAACGAACAGCAAAGTCAGTGGTGGTTTTGATGCTATATTCGTTTGTAGTGAGAGCATTAAATAAGACACTAGATATCTTGCTGTTTCATAATAGAATGTGCCATTGGTACTCACAATAAGGTGTAGTTTCAAATTGTCTTTGTTGATTTTGTCAGTGTTGGAGAATTTATGGCATTAGCTAAGGTTCTGTTGTTTTGAAGTACAATATAATATTTTTTTATCACAATTTATATCAACAAATGAAATATATGAACGTTTAAAAGTTATTGTATCTTATAACATGGTAATAATTAATTTTAAATTTTACAAATGTTTTGAATATTCTTGAGTGCCTTTTGGAGTTTTTAGTGAATAATCCCTAAAGTTTTATATTAATTACAGTGTGGTTCAGTTATCAAATTTAGAGGAAACTTTTACAACGTAATAATATTTGGGATTTTTAAAGAAATATGAGATTTTAAATTACACTGTATGGTGATCGGAGATCAATCTCAAATCATTCAAGATGTCTTGCCACGCAGTTCCACAAGATGGGATTTGAAACTCAAAATGTTTGAAAAGCTCCTTTATTTCATAATTAATTCACAGATTAATTGAAAGAAAAAAATCACGCACATTATTTGTAATGATTTATTGTTTTATGTGTTGTTAATGTTAGTTTAGATGTTTTTAAAAAGTTTTGTTATTAATAAAAGTTGGATAATGAAAACTCGATAGGGGTTTTGTTAAAACCAAAAAAATCTGGAAAATCTAAGCTACCAATAAACTGCAGAATCAGAAAAATCATGTAAAACAGGTAAAAATCGTTTTTGTTAAAATTTAGCTGAACGTTTTCAAATTATTTTAGTTTATCATCAGAGTTGGATGAACTAAAATAGTTCGAAAACGTTTAGTTACATTTTAACAAATCGATTTTTACCTGATTTTTGATAATTTTTAATCTTAGCAAATTATGACACAGGTCAGAAAGTTTTTGAATTTTTTTTTTTAAATTCAATTTTGTATATACTCCTCTTAGGAATAAGAGAACAATCTCCCCCAAACTATTTGACAAAATTTAATAGAAGGTATATCATTTTGGTAGCTGCAAAATGTGACATATTCCTTACTGGAAATGACTTATTGTTCTCAGGTGCTAATGAATAATATTAGTATGGGCAGAACCTTAAGGACTTGTTTACCATTTTCAAATTCAGTGTATATTCAGGTTAAAAATCTAATTTGAAAATAATATAATAGAATATACAATAGTGTATTATTTTAATTTGTAATTATTTTAATAGCTACCATAAATTTATGATATGTATATTTATTAAACTGGTAGGAATGTATTATTTTGTGATATTCTTATAATTATGAATTTCAGATCTTGTATACTTATTTGAAGATTACAGACAAAAACCAAACAGATATTTAAAAAGTATTACCAAGAAATATTGCAACTACCCACCAGAGACTGGTAATGATGAAGGGTTCTTATATTTGCCTAGAAGTTTTGCTGATAATCCATTTTCATTAAAAATGGTGCAAATAGTTTTTCGTCATGGTGATAGAGCTCCGTTGTTACTGAACCTTCCAAGCACAGATAAAAAATTATTTGACTGCTCAATGGATTCTCACAATATTGTCATTGATCATCTGTTCTTGGATTTAAAAGAGGTGGTGAAATATATCAATATAAGAGGAGTGTCACCAAAAGTGTCTCAACACCCATTGCTACCAGATTCAAGGATAAAATTTTGCAAAACAGGGCAGCTCACTGTTCAAGGGATTTTGCAGCTTATTGCCATTGGAAAGCATTTAAGACGACAGTACAATGACCTACTTAATGGTTTAAAGGGGAATGAAATATCTGTTTTAACAACAAATCGTGACAGAACTGTGCAAAGTGCAGTAGCATTCTTATATGGCTTACTAACAAAGGAGGGAGTGATAAAAGGTTTGAAGTGTTGGTTTTAAACTGATAGATTGTAGTCAAGATGTGGGTTTCTTGGCCCTCGTAAATTCAATTTCAAATGCATTTTAAATCTAATCTAGTTTTATAAAAAAAAATTATGACCAACTATTAACTCTTGTTTTCAAATTAGCACAGTAAATGATATGGATGCATATTTTCTGTTTTGTTCCACATCATCTATAAACCAGAACTAGGAACATTAAACAAGCGCAGCAAACTGGCAGCTGGATGCAGACACAAACCAGCATTCCTATATAAAAATCTAAAAGCCTAAGCAATTCAAATGCAAATTCATTTAGTGCAGAAATGCACACACTGTCCTATAAAATATAGGCTAAGAATATACTTGAATTCTTACTGGAAACAAGGACATTTAAAAACAACATTGTGGGAATGTATTAATGTATCATTTAGCTGTTGTACCACAAGCAATCCAGGCAAAAAATGTGATGGAAAGGGCATCAGATTCGATGATCTTTAACTAGAAAAAAAGAACACATCCGAAACGTAAAAATTTTTAAAGCTGGCTCTAATATTACAGATCATGCTTGGTAAAATAATCATCCTATTGAACTTGTTAGGCTAGAACTATCCAGTTAGACCCCCTCTGTACAAGAATCTGTAGGGTTAAATTATCCAGTTAGACCCCCTCTGTACAAGAATCTGTAGGGTTAAATTATCCAGTTAGACCCCCTCGGTACAAGAACCTGTTAGGCCAGAACTCTCCAGGTAGACCCCCTCTGTTGAAGAACCTGTTACGCTAAAATTATCCAGTTAGACCCGCTCTGTAGAATTTCCTGTTAGGCTGAAATTATCCAGTCAGATCCCTGTTTAGAAGTAAACTTAGCCAGTTATGCTATGTAAGGAATATATGCAAAAAACTAAAGAGAGTAATCGACAAGGGAATCGTTGTATCCGGAAAACATTGGAATCTTTGCATACCGTAATACTAATGAAGCGGGCAATAACTCTAAACCACTGCCTAAAAAATACTCCATTCTTTTAGATTAGTGCATTTTTTATTTTCACAATTTTTTTACACTTCCATTTTGCACAAATTTTTATCTCGCATATTCATACCTTAGGTTTACTCCAAATATTTTATAAATTCTTTCAAACTTCCATTTTGTATATATATTTCTATCTTGCGCATTTCCATCTTAGTTTTTAAAGGCTTTAGTCTGGAAGCCAAAAGCTTACGTTTTTAATCTTTTAACCAGAGGACGCTTTTTATATACTAATATGTTTTTAAAACCTGGTTACTCTTCTATTTTTAAAAACAAATTACATAATCTTTACTTCTCGAAAAAAGCATAGCCGATAATTTGTAAACCATACAGGAAATTTTAATTTATAGTAACCTCCGAAGAATGGAAAGCTGAGTTACTTTTGGCGGAAAATAATGTCGCACAAAGATTCAAATCTCTGTAGCACTTGGGATCAAGTCTGGGACCTTGAGGTTGGAAGGCAGAGAGACCTTACCAACTGCATCAACTGCAAATAATCTTTTATAAATGTTGAACATGGAAAAATATAATTTTGCTACTCTAAAAATTTTGTAAATTTGAAAAGAACCACTTTAGAAACATTGCTATCGCCGTTATTTAATATTATTATAATTTGTTTTTTAGTATCTTTGCATCTGAAAGCAATTCTTTTTGTCTTCACGTTTTTAGCAAAAAATATTGTCATTAATGTGACAACAGATAATTGGTTTAGACAAAGGGATGATGGATCGATTATGCCTTGCCCAGCCCTTCGCAAGGTCATAGCGAAAAATAAGCAAAGTTCCCAGTATGTGGATGGTGCCCAGAATCTTGAAGTAATCATGAGTCAAGTTTCCAAACTCACTGATGTTCCAAGAGCTCAACTTCCAACTGTCACATTGTAAGTCACGCAGATTTTGTGTTTCAACTAATAAATACCGATTAGGAAATCTATCTTTCAATTAGTTTTATTTTAACAGTTTATTTTAGAGCTAGTGGAAAATAATTTTTATCAAGGTCAGGGAATTGTTTAAAGATTTGATTTAAATAAAGAAGTATTCGGACCAAGTTTTTCAACATCAGCGTAAGTCTTGGTTTCTATTCCTCTTTATAATCTGTTTTGACTGGGGTAGATGTGTTTCTTTCCTGAGAAGTTTTCACTGTTTTGATGCTCTTTTACGCGATCATAAATATAGCATGTTGTGCTCCCAATGCAGTATTGATGGCATTTGATAAAAAGCGTTTCTTAGTTTGCGACAGGACAGTTATTTCTAATGCAGGTGCGTTTCGTGGTGTTGTGAAAGGGAAATCTCGTCTAAGGGTATTTGATCGGTGTTTGATGCATACTGGTATTCCCTCCTTTTTAAAGATGTCGGCGAATTATTAATTATGCATTCAGAGATGTGTAGAATCTTCAGATTGGATCATTCTGTGTTGGAGGATGGAGGATCTTTTGGGTTGTCTCTAGAGATGTTTTCTCTCTTGTCTTCTTCTGTACTTTTCTGGTTATCCATTTAGACGAACGATTTCATCAAGTAAAGGTTGTATTTTTAGATCATCTGGAGCATCTATTTTGATACGTTTGTGTTCATTGTAAATGAAGTTGACTTTGGATGTCTTGGATACAGCTGATTGGTATTGTACAAGCAATGTTTATTGGCTGTTTCTTTTTGCGAAATTCGAAGGAGCTTTTGTTCTCTTTGGAGATGGTGACTTTGAGATCAGGTAGTGACAGGGAGTGGCTGTTGGGTGTGGTTTGGGGGTTTTCAATTTCAAATTTCAATTTGGGGTGTTGGTTATTCATCATGTGATGGTATTGGTCTGCCATTTTTTCACCGATCATCTGCCGATGTCGTCAACATATATATGACTTATAGGGACAAGTTTATGTATCAATAAACGTGAGAAAAAGACTGTGGTGAATCTAGAATAGCTAGAATGTCCGAGTTGTTCGAACTCATAGTATAGGGTTCTGGATTTTATCAGGGACATTGGTGATGGCTTCTTTTATTGATATTGAGATTTATAAGGATATGGATGTGTTTTATTGGTAGTTGGGGCTTGCATTATCTACTATTATTATCTATCTAAGAAACTTTGTTTGATGACAGTTTGAAATTGGTGTTTGAAGATTTTGATTGTGTGAAAGGAGCAAGTATCTACAATTTTCAGTTTCGCATGGATAAGTAAGTTAATCTAAGGCTTTCTCTATAGTTTCACTTTGATTCAGGTACAACATTAAGTCAAACTGGGATATTGTCATTGCGTTGAATAGATGATTGTGTTTAAACTTCTTTTTTCATTAGCAATTGCAAAACATTCTTGACTTTCGGATACCTTTATTAATGTAAGATTTTTCATTTCATTTGATGGTACTGATTTAATTTTTTTTTTCTGCTTTTAGACTTGCGGATCAAGTACTCACACGGCTCTGCCATAATCATCCCTTACCTTGTGGGCCAAGAGGATGTATCTCAAAAAAAGATGCAGGTGCATTGTACAAGGGTGCTGTGTGGTCTTTTCAGCACAATTATAGTGCTCCTTCTCAAATACTTTCGCACCCTCTGTTTGTTCAGATAACAACCAGAATGTTAATGAAGTCAGATGAAAGAACATTAACTAAGTTTGTCTTATATTCTGCACATGATAGTACTCTTTCAGCGTTGTTTCTTTTCATGGGGCTCTTTGAAGGTGACTGGCTGCAGTATGGTACAAGAGTTGCGTTTGAACTATGGGGTAAAAAGACATTTAAGAATTTAAAAGATGACAAAAACTTCTTGAAAAACTATATGATCCGTATTCTTGTTAATGGTAAAGTAGTGACACATAAAGTAAATTTCTGTAGAGAAAAACTGCAATTCAAGGAATTCTGTCCAGCAGAAGAGCTTTCGAAAGTATTGTCAAAGGCTGGTCCAAATGGTATGAGGGAATACTACAGACATTTATGTGAATAACTAATTTAGCAGGTCAAAGAATTTTAGATTAATTTTATTCTACAAGCTTCAATTTAGCAGAAAACTTGTTGCAGGCATTTCAAAAAGCACATTCTCACAAGAAAGTACTTAAAATCTCATTTTATTGAAAAAGTTGTGAAATTTAAGGGCTTTATTGCGATTTTCCAGTTTGGGAAACTGTACCAAACCCATTTCTTGATACAGAGATTCTCTGTAGTTTACCAGTATACTTTCCCATAGCCTGCGTAGCTGGCGGTCTTATGTGAGAGAAAAGACTGGGGAGAAGTTAGAAAGACCGCCTGCCCGAAAACTACGCTTTTTCGATTTCTCCGTCCACCAGTGGACGGGAAAAACTGATTGGCTCTTTGCATTTGGCTTGTCAATCGAAATCGGGTAAATTATGCAAGTTGTTCAGAACTGACGAGGGCTCTTCAAACGAGCCGAAACTTGTTTTAGAAGATTAGGAAGATCACCTGAGCGATACTACAAGAAAAAGGCGTTGGAACACACGAACTCCCAACTCCCAAGAGCAGGGACTGGAAACTATTACTATGAAGAAATCCACGTCTGCGAAGATATACAGACTTTCCAAAAACTAAAAGTAAAACACAGCAATTGAAAACTGAATAATTGTCGTTTGAATATAAATGAACACACAAAACCTGTTTGCAAGACAAAAATCGTGTTGACTAATAAATAAACAGTGTGCAGTTAGCGGAGTTGAGATTGTTTAAAATTAACTGCCAAAGAAATTTCAGAAATAATTATAAAATTTGTTGTCGAAGCGCCACCTCACTTTCTGTTTGCTTCCGCCGTAGTAATACTCGAGAAGACGTTTCTTTGCTTTTTAAAGTATAGCGGCAGCTAATTACATGAGGTAATTGCTGCCGTAGTGGTTAACGAATCACATAAATAAAGCACACAATTTAAAACGTGGACAGGAAACGCCTGAAAACGACATATTAGATTATTAATATTACTTCTTTTCGACGTTTATAAAATGTGGTCGACGGCTTTATGTTTTTAACGAAGAGTATAATTTTTGTTTCGTGATATTAATCGCCGATTGTTTACTTCGATTCAGTCTAGAGCAACGTAATTTTATACATGCAGGTTTTAAAATTTTCAACTTTTGGTAGGCCATTTGAAACTATCACAGAATTTTATTTTATTCTTTTCCATACGAAAATTTAATAAAATTCCACAGCGCCAACGGAAAACGGGTACGTTTTCTGAAATTTCCAGTATGTTTTGAAACTGAGACATATTTGTTTTTGATGGCAGCTCAACTTGCTTTCTTATTGGCTAGTTGCATTCTGGTGAATTTATTTGTTTAAGGAGGCGGGAAGCAAAATGCTAAGTTTTCCGGCAGGCGGTCTTTTCTCTCTCTCCCCAATTTTTCATCCTAACAACAAGACCGCCAGCTACGCAGACTAACTTTCCCATTGAAAGGGTTTTCAATTCGTTTTCAACAATGAAAAAGGATCCCATGTAAATAAGGTAATGTACAAAAGTTGACGTCACGATAAAAATCTAATTTGAATTCTCTTTTTACAAATTTCCCAGAATCTTTCCAGAACATGAAATATTGAACTCAAACGTTTCTAGTTGCTGTGAAGTTACTATCAAAAATTTGTGAATCACATTCATAAAAATTACCCAATTCCCAATGATCATTTATCGTGTTACTGTAATCGAAATGTATATGTGAAGATGAAAACATCAACATGTTCAATATTTAACATTTTTTTATCATCAAACGAATATTTTATTTGGCTTAAAAGTATTACTAAAGGGTATTATCTTTTACTAAGGCCTTCCTGCTCCTCTATGTATCGCATCTTATCTTTCTAGGTCGCCCCTCGACACATTCCCCTTCAATTCCAAATTAGGATCCTGGTTAATTCAACTGCTTGTGTCTGTACCACCTTAACTGGCTCCTAACAAACCTGCTTAACAGATTTATCCACTCCCTGTGAAGCACATTTCCACACCACCTTAAATGGCTCCTTTCAAACCCTGCTTAACAGGAATATCCAACTCCCTGTGAAGCACATGTCCATACTACCTTAACTGGCTTCTAACAAACCTGTTTACCAGGACTAACAAGACAAATAATAAAATTAAGCAAGCTAAAACGGACTATTTCAGCAAATCTTGTACTGAATTTAAAGACAACCACAGAAAGTTATGGAAAACTATTAACGAAATAACATCCCGTAAAGCTAAAAATAATCACGTAAAACCAGTTGACATCAACAATGAAACAATTTCATAACCGGCTAAATTAGCTGAAGCTTTCAATGTTTTCTTTTCGGAAATTGGTGAAAACCTAGGAAAGAATTTCGAAAATCTGAATGATAATATCGACTTTTGTGATTATCTTGATCCCACCGAAAAGCGTTTTACTATCAAATCAACCACCACGTCGAAAGTTTTTCACCTTTTAAGCAAACTCTCAGAAACAAAAGCCACGGGTCTAGATAATATCTCTAGCAAACTTCTTAAAATTAGTGCCAGTGTTATCTCAGCTTCTATAACAGTTATCTTTAACACATCCATTTCAACAGGAATTTTTCCTGACGAGTGGAAACTTGCTAGGGTAACCCCAAT
>JANCMA020161588.1:0-13918 GCA_024336925.2 Zoanthus solanderi
GTATAACCTCTAATTGTCTTATCCAAGAGATCTTATACATCAAACAGCTTAAACCCTCTCTCAACAAACAATCTGACTCTGACGACTTTTTGGTTTGTTTTTTGTTACCTATTTCTATTAAGTTGCTTTATTATTGTTTTTGGTCTTTTTTTCCCGGCAGTTTGCTCTTGTTATCTAGGTCTAGCCATTACTTACACTTCAGCAGTGCTTGCCATTTAAGGAGAGCGACCGCTCTCGCTCACCATTGCTCACGCAAAATCAATCAGAGAAAAGCGATAAATAGATCATCTGCTAACGAAAAATAGCTTGCCTCGTCAAAGAATAAAAGCACATGTTCCATTTGCAATTCATCTTTTGAGAATTGGAAAATTTCCCATACAAAGCAGCTTCGTCAAGAACGTCAGAAACAAACATGATCGTGATTACCATATCTGTTTGAGATATCGTATGGCCTTTGTTATTGGCTGCTCCCATTATTGTTTACCTCCAATCAAAATTTAAGGAAAACTTTTATCTTTGTCGGGAGTAAAAAGAAAATAATTGTTCAGTTAGATAGTATGAAAACTACACTGTTTCGGCCATCTAATGGATACTAATACTAAGGGAAAAATCGCTCACCTCAGTTATCATAGGTGAACTTTTCTCACTCAACAAGGATTTTCAAACGGCAAGCACTGCTTCAGTGCATTTTTTTGTCTTAGCTGTTGTATTTCTACAGTTCATTACTCCATATCTGTGTTTTATAGCTTGCATATTTGCATGTTTATATTCTAGTTGCATTTTTTCTGCCAGTTTACCTGACGATGTCATCATGACGAAAAAATGTTGCTTTTATCATTAGTTTTTACATTGATCAAAATTTTGGTCACAGATTTTGGCTCAAAAAGACTTTTGAGGCCAATGAAAAGGCTAGGAGAAATATTCTTCCTTTGCCAATCCATGTAACATTTGCATTTGCTGCATGTTAATAGAGGTTCCTGAAGGGGGGTACCAATTCCATTTCCCAGTTCATTTTTTTTCCAAATCCCACTTTGTAATTTTCAAATCCCTTTCCCATTTTTGATTTTTAACATTTTTTCCCAATCCCAATGACCAAATCCTAGTCCCAGTGTGGCTTGAACCCCTTTTTCCTGGGGCAAAACCTGCCAATCCATTTCCTATTTTACCCCTTCATGGCCCTCTTAATAACTGATTCCAAATCCATCTGATTCCATTTAGAGGTTTTAACGTCAAGTGATTTTGTGAAACAGGAAACCATATAAACCCTCTCAGAATAACTCATTCTCAGGGCGTATTATTGTTCAAAGGATACTTTCTCTGCCCTGATTTCTTCAATACCAAGGCTTCTATTAACTACAGCCACAACTTTATACTTTCAAAATAGCCATATTAATCTAAAATTAAAATTAATGAATAATTATGAAAAATAAAAAATTCCCTTACCACTACTATAAGTGGCTTATAAAAACATAAAATCACATTTCACTGACCTAGCATTCAAAAAGCTCATTACAAATAATTTATAATTGCCTGAGTCACATACCTTACATAGAGAATCCTGTTCACCTCTGGAGGTAAGCGGACCTAAATATGAAAAATTTGTTTCAAGTTGTTGTAAGATCTATTTGGATGCTTTAACCACTGAGCTATTGGAGACTCAAAATTGACCCTTAAAAGGGTCAATTTTCTGGGTCTCAACTGGAAACATATTGCGTGGCTACACAACCAAGTAATGACTGGCACAAATGAACACATTTAGCAGTATCAGGCCGTCACATTGAGGCATATCAAGATGTAGCCAACAAACCTACAAAGTGAGTATATTAAAGGCAAAACAACAATAACATGATAGAACCCTTTGGTCACTGAACTGGGCAGTATGCGATGTTCTCTTTTTCCTGATAACAGGCCAAACTGGCCAACCAGAGCCAACTCTGATTTTTTCCTTCTCACAATTTCTCTTAAGTCTAAGTGATAAGGAAAAGATGGTTTACAGTGAGATGGATGTGAACTATTGAATGACAAATACAGATGGCTGTCTGTGGGTTTTGAATAAACCAATATTTGTACTGATGTTTATGCAAAACCAGCAGACAGCCATCTGTATTTGCCATTCAGTAATTTACATCCATCTCACTGTAAACAATCTCTTCCTTATGGTGAAGCACTTAGACTTAGGAGAAATTGTTCCTCTCAAGAAGCCCTTAATCAGAGATCAGTAGAATGTATTTACAATATCTTAGGAAGCGAGGCTACCCCACCCATTTGACTGATAATAAGTTTAATAATACCCTTAAAATCAATAGATCTGATTTATTAGTAACCAAACCTAAGACTAAGAAAAAAGTAATCCTACTAGTGTTAGATTTTAATCCTAGATTGCTGGACATTTCTAAAATTATTCATCAACACAATTATGCTTTTAGAAGGACAAAAAATCTTAAAGATCTGCTTGCACCTTCCAAGTGCAAACCTAGCAAAGGAATGCAAGTGCAAAATGCTGGTTGCTTGAAATGCCAACATAGATGTGATCTTTGCACTAAATATTTTCAAGAAACTGATCACTTAGAAAGTTATGTTACAGGCCATAAATACACCTGTCCATTAAAGAGCCACTTAGTTGTAATTCAAAGAACGTTGATTATTTAGCAAGTTGTAACAAATGTACATAAGACTACAGTATGTTGGTTCTACAACTAATAAGTTTAAGATTCATTTTAGAAACTATAAGTCGTCAATGATGACAAACAAGAAAACTTGTAAAGTAGCTGTTCATTTAAATAAGACAGACAATTGTTTACTAGAAAACATTTCTTTTATTTGCATTGAACAAATCAAGGACTCCACTAAAACTGATAGCAAAATACTAACTAGAGAGGCTTATTGGGCCATGCAATTAAGAACCTAATTGCAACCTTTTGGTCTAAACAAAAGATGCGAATATAAGTAAAAAAATCGCATTCAGTATTCTAAGTAGTTTGTCGCACATTACTATCTAATGTTATCTAGTTTCTATAATGAAAAGTATTGTTACAAATCTGTAGCTTCATACAATTATAGCCAAACTAGCTGGTATTCTTATGTAAATCAAGAGATTATAAAGGAAATTAACTTATTTGATCTTTATTTGCTCTTTTAATTTCTGACTTGTAAAAACTGGACTCACTTCTATATCAATTAGGACAGGACAGGACGTTAGGACAGTTTAAGGCAAATGTTTTTATGTGTAAAATTGAGAAACAACTAGAAAATGAAAGCAAGATGCCCACATTTTACAAGTGCTATGTTGACGACACACTTGCCGTAATGCCTGACGTTGAAACAGCCACAGAATTCCTGTCAACATTAAACAATTGCAATCCTTCCATTTGTTTCACAATGGAACTCGAAGAAGACAAAAAACTACCCTTTCTTGGTGTTGAGATCTCTCGGAACGGTTGCCACCTAAACACGAAAGTGTACAGAAAACCTACTTATACTGGTCTCCTTCTCCATTATCAAAGCCATGTGGATGGAAGATACAAAAGGGCCCTGTTAAATACAATGATAAATCGGGCATTTAAATTGTCATCAACACGGGAGCTTTTTCACCTGGAGTGTGGAAAAATAAAAAGAATCTTTACCCAACTGTGTTAACCAAACAATTTCATAAACAATTCCATCCACCATTTTATCAAATTGAAGTTAGACATAAATGTCATAAATGTTCAACAACAGTCTACGACTAAGACAAAGGATAATCCTATCAGAGTCATTCTCCTTTTTAAAGATCAAAAGGCAACGAATTCCGTCAGACGTCAACTAAAAGATCTGAGCCTAAAAATTGATATAGAAGTGAGTCCAGTTTTTACAAGTCGGAAATTAAAAGAACAAATAAAGATCAAAGAAAATGAGCCACCCCTGGTGAGTCAACAGTACGTTGTTTACAAGTTTGAGTGTGACCTGTGCGATGCAGGTTATGTCGGTTATACATGCCAACACCTTTATCAACGTATTAAAGAACACAAGAACTCGGAGATTGGAAAACATGTTGCAGGACATGGCACGGATAAAAATATTTCAAAAAATTTTTAAATTTTAAAAAAATGCAAAAGTAAACTAGACTGCCTAATTTATGAAATGCTTTTTATTAAGTAGATTAAGCCATCATTGAACAAACAGTGCTATTCTATCCGTGCAAAACTTTTTACTTAAATTTTACTTAGATCTTTTACTTACTAGATAAAATTTATTGCAGTTTATGTGTGTTTTATATACCATCATTGTTTTACTGTTATTGTTGACAATAGTTCTGATTGTTTTATTGTTTAGAATTTTAGAATTTTTGCATTTATTAACCGCCTTCTAATTATTATGGATTTTAATACCTTCTTTTAGTCACTTGAAAATGACCTCGGAGAGGTCGAAACGTCGTGGTCTTTTATCATGTATTTTTATAAATAAGATTATAAAAGAACTTAGCTTATACTTAAGCATCATTTTTAACCACAATTTTTATAAATAGTTTTTAATCTGAGTTTTAATGTAAGTTTTATAAATTTTTAACTGAAGAAGGCTGAACAGACGAAACATTTTTTTAATAAAAGCTACTGTAGACCTGTCAGGAGTTACAAGTTGCCATACATTTTCTACATATATATAAATTAAATTATATGTTATATACTTTTTATGCAGGTTTATCAAAAGATTTAAAGTCTAATCATTTTGAGCAATACTAATTAAGGATGTACAGACACCTTGGGCCATAATAAAACTTCAACTCTGAATCTGCACACAAAACATTCCGCCTTATGTACAGCTACATGTCAGTGGAAAAAAGAGGACAGTGCTTTGACAGTGGTACTGCCACTGTGAAGAACAACAATTAAAACTATTCCATCTTTATTCAAAGTATGTTAATGTCAACTGAAAATCAAAATTTTAATACAAAAGTTTACATCAAGACAAAGAGGACACATTCTGTGATTAATTTGTGTGGTATTCAGTCTCAGTGATAAGCCATCATTGATGTTAATAACCAAAATGCAGCTAATGATCACTCAACAAAGTAAAGTGTACAACAACATTCAGCAAAACTGAAGCCAAATATCAAGAACAAAAATTCTTGACAAGAACAGTGCAAGTCACTTGCTCAATGGATAAGTTTCAATATTAAATTTTATAAAATATACTTTCACAACCACTTACACTATTGATTCTGACAAATTTAATGAGAATCTGTAAGCTGCAGACATGTAAATAGAAATGTGTAAAGAACTAAAAAAGTGTAGCAGCTTTTTCAACTGTAATGGATTTTTAAAAATGAAGTAATACAACTATTAATTATAATAGATGTGAAGAACTACCTAAAGAAGGAAAGTCTTTAGAATGTGAAAAAAAATGTAAAAGATTTTAAGTGTAATTTCTATTTAATTCTATCAACAGTAAATAATATTGGTAATTAAAATTTATTGATGATCAGCCTACTATTCTTTAATTGTTAGATTCACAATTTGCTTCGGCTAATAGATATTTATCATGATTTTGTTGGCTGTTTTTTTTTGCTCGTGTATAAGTTGAGATGTAATTTTTTGAAAAAAAAATTAATTTGGTCATAAAGGGTCGACTTATACACAAGAAAATACGGTAATACATTCTTATGACTAAAGTTCTATTAAGCATGAACTTGCTAAACTGTATTCTATCACTGATGACCTTCTGTGTTGGTTATACTTGAGACAAGGAGTTAAGTTTCATTTAAGACTTTGCAGCTTTTCATTAATTAGTTCCCCTTCTTTGATACCATTTTATCTAAGGTTAATTTCCCCATAGTTTGCACTTTCATGTGCAAGAGATAAAGTTATTTTTTACTCAAGTTATATCTAATTTTATATTAAATTTTATTGGTTGTGTAAAGACCTCCGGCACGAGTATAGGCTTTAAAAGAGCCTCTTGTTTTATTTTAAAACAATAAAAATTAATAGCCAATCAAAATAAAACAATTGAGCATATAATTTTGTTACAGGGTTCACACCGATGATGAATGAAATTCCATGGCTTTTCCATGACCAATGTCATTTTCCATGACCAAGAAATATTGAGAAATCAAAGAATCCACTCCAACAGAACAGGCTACTGACACTTCAATTCAACTTTAAATGCTAATTACCGTATTTGCTTGTGTATAAGTCAAGGTTTTATTGGTTTAAAAAGGTTAGCTCGACTTGTACACAGGCAATAAATAAAATAAAACTTTTAAAAGAGTATTGATTTTTGGGATCCAAAAATGGGGCTCGACTTGTACACAATATTGACTTATACACAAGCAGTTACAGTTCACCTTTTGAACTCTGAAAGGCAGTGTAACGTTCAAAAATTTAGAGCAAAACACGTAAATTAATTATTTTGATAATGTAATGTAATCTTAACAGTATATATTTTCTCAAACAAAACCTAACTACTACATTCCTCTTTTTAACCCCCCCCCCCTTCTAATAAGCCTTCAGTCTAGGACATAAAAACCTAAATAAGCCCCCATCCCATGAGTGGTATATCTCTTTATACTCTTCAGCAGAAGTCAGACATGTTTCTACCAATACTAAGTAATGAAATGTTAACAACTTTAATACTTTAAACTGCCTTAAATCAGAATATAGGCATTTTCTAGGCTCAATTATACTAAAATTTTTTTCTCCAAAAATCATAGCTCAAGAAAAAAAAATTCCATGACTTTTTCATGATCTTAGCCATTTTCCCTCAATTCTATGACTTTTACCGGCCTGGAAAATGCATTTACAAATTCCATGACTTTTCATGACTGTGTAAACTGTGTGTTAACACGAGGGAGATAACGAGAGTTGAAATTTGACTTTATTTGTAATTATAAGCTGAACATGGCGAAGATGAGCAGTGTGCATGTTAATGAAAATTATGTTAGAATTTAGGGATGAAACACTAATGATAACAATAAATTTTCAATGAAGACCAATCACAATTTTTTCTCAGAATGGAAAACAAAATTTAGCCTGAGTAATGAGTTCAAAGCAAATCTAAAGGGGAAAAGAAACAGTGAAATTAAACCAGTCTAAACGACAACTGTGTTTGAGTGCCACCATTGAGTCTCCAGATCATGGAAGCTCGTAGGTTCAAATACCATCTGGGACTCGGACTTTTTTCCGAGTTCTCCTTGCCTTTAATATCATGCTATTGTAATTGTAATACAGATAGGACCATACGTGCACTCTGATCGATCAAAAAACCATGTTTTATCTGGGTATAAAAATGGGAAAAACGTGTTTTATTGTTTTTCGGGGTGTAGAATCTATATTATAAAGCAACACTCCGGGTATTTAATTTGAGATCAGTCGAGAAAATGTAGGGCAAAAAACACTCGCCTGCGGCTCGTGTTCCGAAATGCCCGTGGTGTCTTATCACAGTCTAATACACAGCTTAGACTTATTTATTTGTTAAATAAGAGTTTATAGATGTACTACAAACAATACGGCATTTATAAACATCATAACAGAACATTGCCACTCCACTCTTTCTTATAACAGCCATTTGGAGATTCGTATCAATCCAAAACAATAATATGTTTCGAATCGCAAAATAATGTATGAAATGATACGCAATAGTAAGAAAGTAGTTGAGAAAAATCGACTTACATTTGTCTTTCTGAGATTTTGCAGCGCCATCTTGAAGCAAGCTTATACGGGAAATCAAAACTGAAGTTACTACCGCAAAGGAACCTGGGAAGAAAAAAACTAATTGTAATACTTCCGGTATGGCAACTTCCGATTTCTTAAAGGCAATGGTTTGTGGGTAACTACCCTATGGACGGGAAGTGGGCAGCAGAAATGGCGGACGAAGTAATTGGAGAGGAAATTTCTCGAACACAGCCAGTTGAAAAAAGCACTGAAGCTAAAGAAGAATTCAAAAATGGACAGGAAATTCCACTTATGCCTGATGAAGCGGCAGAGGAAGCAAGAAAGGCTGAAATACGCCTGCAAGTTGCTAAGGTCGGCATGTTTTTGATAAGCATTTTTTAGTCCAAGACCCCGAAGTATTTTGACACGTAGGCGATCTAGTCGCGGCAGGAATATTTTTTATGGCATTGCTTTATTTTTAACCTTTTTAATCTTTTTTAATTTTAAACATTAGTTTGACACAAACTTTGAAAACATTTTTATCTCAGGTTAAACCGCCTTATAATGTTTCCTTTTAATACTGTCTTAACTGAAAATTTATACAGTCTGTAAAAATTGACTTACACTTTTTAAAGAGTTTTATTTACTTTCGTAAAATCTTATAACTGCAATGAAAGACAGCAGTAATTTACGTTTTCAATCTCTATCAATTGTAAATATTTTTATTTTTGAAAAAGTTACCTCAGTCAAAAACACCAGTGAATTGTGTTTTAAATGATAATTATTTGGAAGGCCACAATTTTTTTAAAATGTATGCCGAATACTTTTATTGCTACTTTGACTGATGAAACTCTTAATAATTTATGTGGGGTACTTTAAATATAGAAAACTGTTTTTGGCCATTTCCAATTGACGAATGAGATTTTTTCAAACTATTTCATTAAAAACCCAATTAAGAATTTATCACTACAATTATCAACTTAAAATTGGGAAGCTGGTGTAGAAAACTGCCTCTTCAGTTAAAAGAAAAATAAGTTTTAAATGTTAGTGAATTATTTTTGTGAAACAAAAGGTACAGTATTGTTTTTGTTTTTAGATTTTTTTAGATTTTTTTAGATTTTGCAGGTTTTCACTATGAATTATCTATTTAATAAAGATGTAATTAAAATGTAGTCGTAGATAAAGCAAAATTAGGCAAGTTATTATCATTTAGGCATAGTCATAGAAGGCGAAGTTATAATTCATTAGAATAGAATAAAATAGAGAACAGGTGCTTCATCAAAATTCGTTGTGTGGAGGTTTGAAAATTCCCCAAGCGATCAATTTTAGAACTTTATACAAAATATTTAATTAAAAGAAAATGAAAAATATGCTTTATTCAACTTTCAAGTTACAGCACCAAGATGGGAAGATGTTACTAAAACCTTTTCAAAATTTCGAAAAGATTTGCATTCATTTTCAATTTTTTTCTATCTTGTCTTGAAACTCAAATAATTTATCAGTCACCTCTTTTGCTGTTTCTGTCCAAACTTTAGTAGTTTTTATACTTATTCTATACTCTATTGCTATAGTCACTGAACATTAAACTGTAAATACAGTTAGTTTTGCTTACCATGCCTTAGCAAGCAAGTCTTCTTAAAATCCATCTACTGCTGATTTTGATGCCTTAGAAAGCATCTTTTTCTTGATTCTTTCAAGCTGCTTACTTGATCTTGTGACATGTTACAAGAAATACAGTTTTATGATTGGTTAGAACAAGTACTGCTCTGAACAATATGCCCAACTCTGTCACACTCAAACCAATAAATAATTGGCCAATGTTTTTGTACAGTCTTTATCAGTGACAAAAAATATTGTCCAGACTTGTGCAAAACCACCACACACAAGCCAATTTTCTAAGGCAAAAAATTGGGAGCTTCCCTAAGAAACAAAAGCAAAAATTGGCTCACATGTTGCAGGCTTTAGATCAAGTTTTGGAGATGCATGTATCTTGGTGTTCACCGTGTTACATGGTTGTCTTGGAAGCCACTTCACTGTGTGCAGTGTTAAATAGCTTTTCAGTTTTGTTTCATTCTTTCATGCAGACAGGTGACATGATACTCTCACTTCATCATCATGACCATCATGTAATGGAAATTAGAATGTAAGACATGCTGAATGATTTTAAGCCGGGTTATTTGCACAAATTGATTCATGTTTAGACTCAGTGACAAAAGGAGAATCTTAACAGAATAGTGAGATTAAAAACTAAAGTGAAAGAATTTTAGGGACAGTTGATTTTCTGATTTCTGTTGTTAAATGAAAGCCTTAGAACTTTTATCATCATCATCAATCCAGTTTTGATCTGGTTTTATCCCCATAAATGAGGGTGGCCGGATTTACCCCACTCTGCCAGCAATCTCAGCTCTCCCACTTCCACTCTCCATCTTGGTGATTTATTTTGTTACCCACAATCGGCCAGTCATGGTCTGGACAGATTCACATTTTAATATTACCCATACAGTACTTTTACCCAATTCCTCTTGTGAGAATTTCAGTAAAAGTCACTGTTTTGCTTGTTCAAAAAAAGAATGGTATTACAAAAGCAGGAAACTGTCGAAAATCATGTTTTTAAATAAACCGAAAAGTATGTTTTAAATAGGATGTGAAGTAATGATCACTCTGAATGATGATATGATGATGATCTCTGTGCTACTCTTCTAACTATTTTGATTTTGCAAGTCAGAGCAGCTTGAGAAGTGAGGCTGAAGCAAGCGCAGAAGGCACAAGTGATTTCTAGGGGGTCCAGGGATATGCTCCTTAACATAATTTTTTTGTGTTGCTGAAGTACTAGAAATGTGCTCTAAAATTTTAAGTTTAAATATGTAATTATATAAAATTATGTTATATTAATTATATTTTAGCCCTCCCATATGTACATGTATGTACACTTAAAATATTAAATTGTTATGGGGAAGCTAATGATGGATTTGAAAGCATCAGATTTTGTGCAATAACACAATTTTAAGTTTTAAATCTTGTTTATATTTTTTTCGAGCAAAAAATTGGGGGAGGAGTAAATCCCCAAGCTACTCCCCATCCACAGGCCATGTTTTGAAGACACAGCTGATAAAACAAATTGTCAGTTTTACCTCTTTCAGAATTATATAAATTTTGTTGCTGAAAAGTTGATAATTTAATTTAAGCAGTACTTAATGATCACTTTGTGTACATAACAGTATGAAGATTTGTTTTATAATGCTATTTCTAATCAAAACAATCTGCTCATTGAAGATTGAAGAAGAGATCAACACCTTAAGACAAGCTCTGGATAGAAAAGAAAAACATCTTGCAGATCTTAAAAGAGAGCTTGGAATAACAACTTGGTCGCAGTTAAGAACAGGATTAGAAAACCAGTACCATCAGCTTCAAACTACTCAAATGTAAGCACTGCATAAATAGTCTTTATTTAAGTAATAGACCACATGTGTGTATGATCTATTTGACAATTAACATTCACTGAAGGCAAAGTGAATATCTGGTGAATATTCCCCAGGAAGACAAAGTCAAGGGAAATATTCTCCATCCAGATATTCTCTGAACCTGAGGTGAATAATTGTTTTATTAAAATTACTAAAGAGTGTTTGTTGTTGAAACCTTTCTTTCAAGTAAAGGAAAATTTGTGCAAAATTTTATTTGTTGTTGTGTTTTGCTCAGTTACCCGTATTGACATCTGAAACATTTCAGAGTTTTACCTTTCACTAATTAGCACAATTATTGTCATAACGATTTTGTATTACCTTTGAAAAGTGTTACCCTAACTTAGTTGCATCCTTTGTGCTTTTTGGAATAGTTTTTTCCTTCATTTTGAAAATTTGTTCTCACGCCAGCTATAGCATCATACAATATGTGAGCCTTCACCAATGAGAGCAATGGAAACTCTATATAATCATCAGTCGAGTAATTTCACTAAAGGCTGATAAACCATGTGGGATGTTGGAAGAACCCAAGAATCCAGAAGATGCATGAAATTTTTATGAGTTTACCGGCACAATAAATGATAGCTAATCGATCAGTCAGAGCACCTGCATTGTTTTTGTTATTGATAATCATATAGTTACTATTTATTAAGTAAGGCAGCCCACAAACCTAATCGGTACATCAAAGCCCAATTTGTCAGCAAAAATGAATGTTCTGCCTGTTGGTGTGATTGGAATGCAATCTTGCAGGTTTCTCAGTCCGCCAACCAAGTTAACTTGGAAAATTTGCACCATTTCTTGACCTTAAATTTTGTAAGCACATCCTTCAAAGTTATTGCTTTAAGCCTTAATGGATCAAGGAGAGTTGATCTTCCATCTGACCTGTGTGACTACATGTAACCAAAAATTGTTTGTTTGTTATCAATTTTATTCAATGAGGCAACAATATCAAACAAGGCAGACTGGAAATTTGAAAAAAAAGTCATTTTTAGCTTTTAAAATATATCTGGCTGGATTAAAGTTATATTGTTTTCAACGTCTGTAACGTTGATTGAAAAGCGATTATTCTCGCATATAGATAAATTTATTGAAACTTACTGTACACATGTATATTACTAATATCAGAAGAGTTAGTAAGCTGCAAGAGTTTCTTCAATGTCTTCATTTTTAAAAAAGAAAGATAAAACAACTGCGATTGTTAATCATTAATTTTACTGTGTCTCACGGCTTTTATCCTAGTTCTAAAATTATCGATAAAATCAACTTATACTAGTGTGGAATTTGGAACTACTGTATTACGTTGTTTTGCTTCATTAAATTTAACACATTCCAAAACTTTTAAAGTGCTTTCATCAAATATTCTTCAAATTAAAAAAAAGCACACAAATTTTCAAATCACAATGAAAGTTTTAGAAAAGAATGCGAAAAGGTTTGCTTTATCACACTATTTTGGTTGCCTTGTAATTTCATTGCGTTTGACACATGCCAAAGTATCAATTAGTGAATTACTCTAGATTGCGCATTTACAAAAAGATAAATGTTTTTAAAAAACAATTTTTAGAAAGGTGAATTCAAAATTAATCTGTTGGAAAATAGTAAGTTTATTAAATGTTCCTTAAAGATAAAATGAAAGTAAAGATTTTGCCCTTGTCGCACTTGATGTTAGCTTTACTGCAGTTTGACCCAAGGGATAGAACCACCATGTTGGCTGAACAGCAACATGGCGGTCGCAATTTTATTTCCTCCCTCCGAGTTGGACAAATTTAATGATTTATTGTCATTCAATAATGCAAAAACCCAGACAGTATAAATGGCACGGCACTACAGGCCAGTTGGAACAGTTTGTAAGAAGAAAACTTAAAATACCTCTTGATACAGATTTATTGCAGAAATTCAACAACGGTTCATGTTTAGTGTTGAAAACGCCAAGCGTAACTTTCAACTTCTACATAAAAACAAAGACCTTACAAGTACAAGGCAAAGCAACCGAAGAGATAAAAATACACTTGCCGAAATCATAAGTCAGTCAACTGATGTAAATTCTCAGAGCAAAGTTAACTCTGAATATGAAATTCAAATTTCCTGCTCACCGTCGACATTTTGTCATGGTTCACAGCAAGTTTCACAATTGGCCTCTGTAGATTTAAACGAGAAAGAACTTTACGTTAACCAAGAGGAACCGGATCGGCAAAATTTATGAAACGATACCAGCATTCAAATTATAAACGAAACGAACATGACACTAAACACGACCATAGTCAGTGATGACTCTAGTGAAGATATCGATGAAACTGTTAAATGTAGTCATAAAGAGGAGCCATTCTTAAAGTGTAACCTGTGTGATACTCTCGGGAAGGAAATGAAAGCAATTAAACAAGATCTGAACATTACAAACGAAGCTTTAGCTACAGTGGAGCTTACATTCCAAATTAAAACAGGCAATATCAGTAAATGATTTTAAATCCAAAATAAGCTGCTACGAATTTTAAGTTTTTAAATTTAAGTTAAATTTTTAAATTGGAAACCTCATATTGATGTAGTAAAATTAGCAGAGTAGTTGGCGTGATATCAAAGGTAAGGCATTTCTACCAAAAAAGACTCTATTATTAATTTATAAAACCCTCTTACAGCCTTTATTGATATACGGAGTCAGTGTATGGGGCCAAGTCAGCAAAACTCAAATTAATAAAATACTGATTTTACAAAAGAGAGCTTTAAGACTGATTTTTCGTTTGAAATTTATAGAAAGTGCTATTCCTTTATTTATCGAAACCAGCATTTTACCTGTAACATTATTGTATTTTGCTTCGCTGACTCAACTAATGTATGATGTAA
>JANCMA020161692.1:0-13916 GCA_024336925.2 Zoanthus solanderi
GGTCGGCGATTTTGCACTAGAAAATTTGAGGGTCGGTCGGGTGACCGGAACCACACATATTATTTTGTTTGGCCTTAAGTTCGAATACAATAAAATATCACAAAAAGTTGTATACGAACAAAGATTTTTAAAAAGATAGAACTTTTAAAAATTAACGCGAAGAAAATGTTCAGAAGCAAGTAGCGAAGCATTTACTGAAATTTGTCAAAAGCTGAAATTAAATCGTAAAAGAAATGTAGCAAATACGTTGTTTAAGAATTTATTAGCATGTCCATTGCGAAGTAAGTTCAATGTGTTTTAATGAAACATTTGAAGAACACAACCAGTATTTGAAGTGTTTTCACACGTCTTCATCCCCGATTAAGTATTAACTAAAAATCGCCATCTTGAAGTGATCTTGTCAAAACAAGTCAGGAGTCTGCATATTTTCGCTGCCAAATGTTCGACACCATAAAAAAAAAACAACTTCAACAATTGTAAATCCAGATTTCAGTAAATCTGGCAAAGGGTTAAATTCCATTTTAAAAAATCAACAAAAAAACTGATAAAAAATGTCGCAAACTGCTTAACAAGAAACCCAAACTTTAAACTTATAAAAAAGGCGGGAAAATTGCTGGACGCCCGCCACATTAAATAACTTGATTGTATACTTTGATAAAGGACAACCTTTGCTGGAGTAAAAACTCAATAAAAATCATTTTGGTTGATATAGGCAGTGGTTTCAATTTTTTCCTCTAAAGACAGCCTCTATAAAGGACGTTTTCGAACTGAAACGGGAAAAAAAATATATCTTCAATGGCAACTGAACTCCGATAAAAATTCCTTACCATTTCAAAAATCTCAACTCCAACATTTTTAACAAAAAAAAACAAAGATTTCATCTTAAATGAGCAAGTTGGCTCACAATAACTATTTAACTTTCATCGATTGTTTTCGTTAGTTGCTATATTCCCACTTTATAATTTCATATTTTTGCTAGTGCGCTGCTGCTGTGACATTTGCGGTAATTGGCACTATGATGCCCGAAGTCTGTCTCACATTACCGCAAAAAACATTCGTCGGTACAACACTGCCTTTGGTGAACAGCTCAGCAGTAAAAATTGCAGGTGATTGGATATCAAATGGCAATCTTTGGGTATCTAGTCAAGTAGGCTACGCACGGCTTTTTCAACTTCGCTTTGTAAGCAAAATTTTACCAGTTTTCAAACCATACTAAATCTTGGATAAAAATACGAAAGAATAAATGAATACTCTACGCAGCACAATTACATAAAATAAAAGGTTTTCATTGAAAGTTACGCGACAGAAAGTAGCTCCTGATTGCAATTAAAGTAGACAAATCAAGATAACAAACAAGATACAGTTTCAATAATAATAATAATAATAATAATAAATAATAATAATAAAGTAGGGAAATGCACTGAGATCGAATGCTAACACGCCACTGAGGTAATGAAACTTTATTTCTACTATTTGCAGAAGAATTTCATAATATCAAAAAACGACAAATCTTCCAATGTAAAAGGCTTAAAACCAGCTTTAAAACTGGCCTGTTCGTATAAAAGTAAAGCTACTCGTCTTGAAATGCGCGATTGCCATTTATGCATCGCTATGTGACGTGCAAAACGAGATAAATTATTCAAGATGGCGCAGTGAACGCAGACCTAAGACCAAATAAAAGGTAAGCCTTTAGTGTTACAGGAATTCCAAGATTATGGATTGCATTCTCCTAATGCCGAACGCAATAAGTACTAATTGCATTAAACGCGCATGCATTTTACATTAAGGTCAAAGACATTACTGAGTATCAAAAACATATAGTGAATGGTGCGAGGGCAAGAGAACCTGTTTGACAGCTCTAAATAAATCCAGGCATAACATTCAAAAATTGTTAATAAATTCTTAAGTAACGGATAAAACTCATAGTAAACACCAACAGAGATTAAATTGCTAAAAATGTGAAAAAATAACCAACTGGCTTTAAGAGCTGCAATGTTTATTGTGAACATGGAATAGAAACACACGTTTAATGTTTTATGCATCTTCGTTCTCTGTTTCAACTCTGGTTATAGAATACGAATGATCTAGGGATACTGTTATGACGAAATGACTTTTTCTTGGAATTAGTTACATATTGATACTGTTACTGGTACTTTATTGAACACTCCCCTCTGGGGCTTTTCCGTGCATGATCAAAAGTACACACAGAATGTAAAATAAAATAAAGAAAAATATATTATATATTATACATATTTCATCAAGGATAATACAACAGAAATATCTTTTCAAAAATGTAACAACTTGTGTCTTCATCTATGCTAATGAGCATAAAATAATCAAACGTAAATTTGAATACCACAACATTTGATATCGAAAAGCTCAATCAACAGGTTCAAATAACAAATGGGATAAAGGGAAAGATTCAGTATCTGTGATGGATGGTCAGTACGTATATGTATTTTCCAACATCATAATTATACAGAACCAACGCTAAGGGGGAACCATTTGATTGTTGGGGGGAGGGGGGGAGAATCAAAAGATTTTTTAAATAAATTCCTACAACACTGGTAGCAAGAAAGTAAAATCTTGCAGCATACAGTGAAAAAACAAAAAAAAAACGTAAAGAGATCGATCAAACAAAATAATTCCTATAGTGGAATAAAAGATTTTGAGCTGCACTTTTACAGGAAAAAAACGCTGCTTGTTCGCCAGGGCGAAAAAAAAAATTCTTGCATGGACTAAATCTTCCAACCCCCCCTCAAAAGTCAAATGGTCCACCCCTAAGTTTAAATGTTTAATCATCGCCATAAGTAATATAAGAAACAGAAGTTTCAAAAGTTTAGCACTCGTCCGAGTAGAAGAGATATCGTCAGCTTCTTGCATTACTTACGATATTCAATAAAGATCAAACATTTCTATTCGCCGACGCTGCTAAGGATTCATTCAAAGTATTTAACTTCTTTGTAAGCAGCTGTTCGCTACGTGTATTTTAAATTGAGTTGGTCAGCGGTTTTTGCGAGGATTTACAATGTGAATGTAAATTAAATTCTTACCTTTATATTTTCAGTTTCCGCTAATGCTTCAGTTACAGTGAGGGGAATTTTCTCAGAGCCAGCACAGTTCTCCGACAGGAATTCAATGTATCGAGTTAGTTCATCAAAGCGATTGTACCAGTCTTTCTGTTCTTTCTCACGTTTCAGTTGTTCCTCGAAAATTTCAAGCTTTTCAATTGTCTCAGTTATTTCGTTACACTTGAGCATAACTTCGGCGCTTCTTGACGTGTTCCGAAACATTTTGCTGTATGTTTTGTATTCACTTAATTTTGTACTTACTAACTGCACTTCCTGAGGGTTTACTTCAGAAGAAAATCCTTCTTTATCGAGAAACTTCATTCCTTCTTGTAGGGCCACATCTGAAGCTTGCAGCCAGCCTTCGAGTGTTTGTTGTTCAGCAATAAGTTTCTTTAGAGCATCGAATCGTTCACAAAATAGATCACTCAATTCGTTTCTTAACGCACTAATTTCTTGAATCCGTTTTTCGGTTAGTTCTTTTCTGTTTGGCCGGGAAAGATTACAGAAACTTGTGTACTGTTCCCACAATCTATTATAATCTTTCTCTTCCTCTTCGAGGACGGGTTGAAGATTCCTGCATATTGTTAACTCATCTTCTGTCACTGACAAATCATCTTCCTCGATCACAGCCTGCATAGATGGCTCTCGAATGTCAAGCAGATGACCTTGGTAATTGTTTCTAGTGTTTTCGCAGTCCTGAAGTAATTTTTCGAAAATTTCAAGTTCTGACACCTCCGATGTAAGCCTCTTGTAAATGTCTAGGTGTTCCTTGGTCAAAAGATGGATGTTGGTTTTAAGATCATCATAAACGTCATCAGATTGATTTTTTAGGGTTTCAAGATTTCTTGATGCGTTTGACAAAATTTCACCGACGACTGGAATCGATTCAAGGTGAGACTTCGCAGTACTAATTTGACTAATGAACTCTGTATCTGGCTCTGATATTTCTTGATTAGCAAGAAATGTTTCAATATCACTAAGTTTTTGCTTGCAAGTTTTCAAACTATCGGAGATTGCATTCCGCTGGGACATCTCTGTATGCACGCTCTTCTCTCTTACTCTCAGTTGCTCTTGCTCGCACTGTAGACAGTCGGATAACGAGCTTAACTGCTCTAACAAACGATTTTTATTGGGACCATCACTTACTTCGCTTGCTTTACCCAGTAAGTGCTTAGTATTTACTACATTCTCGTTGATCAAATGGGAAGCTCTCTGTACCTCTGATATTTCGTCTTCAAGAGTTGCTGTTGCAGCTACAGAATGATTCCCAAGCCACTCCTTTATTTTAGCAACTTCATAGCTAAGTGTCTCTAATTCATTCCTTTCTGCCTCAAAAACTTGCAACTTTGTAAAGGCAACTAACTTTAACTCATCCAACTGTTTCTGTAAAGAGATAAGTCTGACTGTAGGATTGCATGGTTCATCCCCTAATGCAGTTTCAGGAAGCGTCTTGCCTTTTTCTGATAAGGTTTCAAGTTTTGCTTGATATAGCTCAATTTTTGAACAAAGTTCTTTTGCCGATTGAATATTCTCTTCTATGTTAACGGCCTTTGTTTCCGAAAGACCCGTTACAACAGGTTCAAGCTCATTGATCTCGGTAAAACCCTCTTGGAGCTCTTGCTCAAGTTCTTTTCTGATCTGCACAATCTCTTGTTGGTCTTTTAATCTCTTGGAGATTCTGTATTTTAGATCATCCCAGTTTTGGCATAGCTGTGCAGCAAGTACTTTGGGTGATTCATCGTTACATTCCGTCGGCTCAACAATGCTGAAACTGGTTTTCTTTAACATTTCAACCCGTGCATCCCGCGACTCCATATCCTGATAAATTCTCGTAAGCTGCCGTGCCTTCTCGCTGATTGTTTCTTCTGAATATATTGTTTCCTTAGGTAAAGCAGCTTCGTATATTGTTATCAGAGAACCAAAGTGAGCCATTTCTTGTTCGAAAACAGCAATTTCGTCAACATATTTTTCAACAGTTTCAATTTTTGAGTTTATTTCTGATATAGTATCCTCCAAATGCTGTTGACTTTTATTCAGAGAACTTTTGATTCCTGCTTTTGACCCTTCTTCTACTTTTGCTAAAATATTTTCGCATTTTTGCTTCAAAGTTTGGAAATCTGATTCACAAGAATCAAGGTTTGCTTTGGATTTCTGAAGATTCTCAAGCGATGACTTGGCTTCGGTCATGTTAAACGAAAGAGAGACTTCATTATCAGCATCTTTCTTGACCTGATCGATAAAGTCTGAAAAACTTGTCAATGTTTCCTGGAATTCTGCAAGTTCAATTGCATACAGCTCCATCTGTTTTTTCCTGTCACTTAAGTTGTAAGAAACTTCCTTCCATTTATCCAAGACCTTTTTAAGAGTTTCCATGACAGTTGGTCGTAATTTGGCCGAATGTAAAACCAAAATATCGCAAGCCTCAGTGAGATCCTTTAAAAGTGTTTGCTGTGTTTCAATTTCACAAATAATATCTGCGTGTCGATTGATGTCAGCATACACTTTATTGAGGTTTGAAGAAAATGATATTTCAGCCTGGCTGAGGTCTTCAAAACTATCAAGCACTTTATGACACTGCAGCAACCTCTCGTCGTAAACATGTTTGTCATTAACGAAGGTTTTAACTTTTAATTGTTTCTGACCTATGCACTCATTAAGTTCTCTCCATGACCTTCCCAGAACAGAAAACTGCTCTTTAAGGTTTGAATTCTCAGCATCAGAAGCTAAATCCAAAATCGATTTATCAGCCAAGATAGACTGTACTCGAGGGGTTAAGTTTTCCATTTCGGTACAAAGGTTTTCTAGTTTTGTTAAACGTTCAATTGCAAGTGTCTCGTCAATCAACCAGTCTGCTTCACTGTTAACGAAATCCCATGCATCAGTAACCCATCGCAGTGTTTGCTCCAGTTGTTGTTTCTTTTCACTAGCTTCAAGAATTTTATCTTTCAAATCTTTCACTTTGTCTTGGACAATGGCAAGATTACGAAACGCTTGTGCAATACAATTTAATTTATCCTCGAAGACTTCTTCGAGTATGGAACCTTGGATGTTACCTCGAAACTTGAAATACTCTTCTCTTTTCTCACTTTTCTCTTTTTCTAAACACTGAAGCTTTTTTAATTTTTCTTGAAGCCCAATATTAAAACTGGAAGATGACAGTATACTCTTTAGTTCCATTTCCTTTTTTTCACACCAAAAATCATAGTCCTCAAGTTGTTTCTCAAAGTCTGATCTTTGAGCGCAAAGATTTTCTATAGTCACGATTTTAGATGTGATTGAGATTAGAAGGCCATCCAAGCTATCGTTGACATTATCAAGCTCAGTCTCAAGAGATCTTTTCAGTACTGGAGAGACCTTCGCCAACTTTTCACTGACCTTCTTGTTGGCTTCGTTGATATCGGCCATTTTAAATCCTATTTTAACTTCACAGTCTTTGAGCACTGATAGCTTTTTTTCAAGAAGGTGCTTATCTTCAAGACCGGGCATTTGTTCTTTCAATAAATCTCTTTGATCTAACAACCATTTCTTGCAAGACAATAAAATAAGAGAAACGCCTTTGATGGCAGCAACACAGTCCTCTAATTCTTCCAACTGTAAAGAAGCAAGACGCTGAACGCAAGTCAGTTTTGACTTAAGAGAGGAAAGTTCCTGCTCTCGCGATTCGCGATAAGTAGGTTCCAAATAACACGGACTTTGTTGAACTTTTTCTTCAAGTAACTGCACAAACTCTTTATATGAAGAACATTCCGAACAAATATTTGTCAATACTTCAGCTCTGTTCTCCATTTCAATAGTTTCTGAAACTGATTCTAGTGTTAGAGAAAGTTCTTTCTCTGAATTATCCAGCCAGTTCAAAGCATCTTCAATACTTTGTTCAATTTCTTGCTCTTCGACATAACAGCGTTCTAACTCGGTAAGACTCTGATTATGATTTTTTTGTAATGAGTCCCAATTCTTCATTACTTCATCGAATTTCCTTTCAGCTTCGCTTTTTGAAGTTTTAATGCTGATACTTGATAGGTTGTTCTTTTTCTCTTTTAACCGAAGAAAATATTCCGAGTTAGCTTCAAATGCTTCAACTTCCTGTTTCTTTTCCTGAATACGCCTTTCAATATCTGAACACTTAGAAAACTGTGATGGATCTTCAGTTAACGATCCTTGTAACCGTTTTATAACATCGTTACAATTTTTTACTTCATCTTCAAAAACCCTAAGAGCTGTAGCTTGGTCAAAAAATAATTGCATATGTCTTTCAGTGATGGAAGTTACTTCGGCAAAGTCGTGTTCAAACTTTTCCTTCTGGGAATCGATAACTTCCTTTTCACAACTATTTAGATTTTCTGTCAATTGTTCTGCTACTTCAAAAATTTTACCTATATCCTTTTCACGCACAACAAGCTCAGATTGTATTACTTTCAGTTTTTCCAGTTGCTTAACAGGTAATGCTTCAAAAGTATCCTCAACGATTTGATTAACAAGTTCCTTTTGGGTGTCAAGCCAGGAACTAAAGTCTGAGGACAATTTTTCATACTGTATATGGCCAGATAGAATTTGATTTATTTCTGCAAGCTTTAAAGTTGCAACGTCGCGGATGTCTTGGGTTTTAGTCTCTAGAGAGGCTATTCGTATCGTTAAAATCGGGTCTTCATTTTCTGTTGAGTTTATCAGCTCTGCCCCTCCCTTTTCGCGGATGATTGCTAAGGAAGAGTCCTGTTCTTCGAGTTCAACTAAAAACTGCTCTACTTTGATTTTCGATTCATCTAGCGATGAAAAATTTAAAGTATCTACAGATAGATTTAACACTTCTTCCTGAATTCTTCCAAGCTGTTGTCCACATTCCGATAGATCACTTTCACATTCTGTCAATGTTTCCATTTTCTTTTGCAGAGTATCTGCTCTCCCTCGTGTTTCTTCTTGCGCTTCTTCCCATTTGGTTTCAACTGCTTTTATTTCTACTGCAAGAGCTTCTCTTTCAAATGGCTTAAGTTTTGGAAACGTCTCAATGCTTTTTTGAACAACAAGCGCAAGAGGATTTTCTGATGCTGCCATTACCAGGTCTAAATTTGTCACTTTTTTAAGCTGCTCTTCAAATGGTAAGGCGTTCTTTACAGAAATGATCGCTGCTTTTTCAATTATCTCCTTACAAACCTGTAAATTTTCCTCGAGTACTTTCTTTCCTGTCACAACCTCTTCGAGCCTTTCCACTTCTGATGCAACACTTTGTTTAAGATGTGGAAGATTCATATTTATGTCCCCTAATTTTGATTCCAACTTAGCTCTGTCGGAGCCTTCTATCATTGCTGCTATGGAGTACCCTTGGTTTAAGATGGAGCTTAAACTGGTTTCCAGTAATTCCATTTGAGAAAGCAATGGTTTTAGATCCCCCAGATCGGCCTCGGAAGATTCATGGTTTTCTTCTGAGTTTAAGTTTTGTATTTGCATTTCTACGTTGTGTACTGAATTCTCAAAAGTTTCTAAACTAGTATTGAACGTATTTAGTTTTTCTACATAATCTTGAAGCCTCGCCAGTTTGATTTCTAATATTTTTTCCATATTCTGCCACTCATTTCGCACTTCGGTTGTTTGTGCCTCATCCTTTTCTTTCATCTCCTTGTCTTCGTTTTGCCATTCTAATACAAGCTCTTCTCCCTTGTGTAGTAAATCATCAATCTGAGGTTTAAAGCTGGAAACTTCCTCTTTTAAACCTATACACTCTTTCATTGCTTTTTCCATAACTTTCATTTCAGTAGAATAAACATCTCCGGGCACTTGGCTCTTGATATTGTCCAGCCAATGCCTAAACAGAGTAATTTCTGCATCAAACGTTAACTGTTTACTCTCCAGATTACTTCCTTGCTGTCCTTCTCCGCTTCTGCATGCACAAGCTTTCGTTTTTAGAGGTTCCCACTTTTGTTTCAATTCCTCCAACAGTAATTCAAAGCCAAACTGTTGTTCTTCGTTAGCTAGTTCATCATGCATTTCACTACGTTTAATTACTGACTCTACAAGTTTCACGTTCGACTCAACCTCTTCCAAACCGTTTGACTCTTGTTCAATGCATTTACATTCTAAGGTCTTTACCAGCTCGATGCATGCCGTTAAGTCATCAAAATACTTTTGGTTATCACTGATTTTTCTAACTGCGGGATGTTTTTCTTCAAACTCATCGTGAGTGGAAAAAGGAGTTGTTTTGAGCTGTTCTTGGCTGTTATGACTAGCCATAATAGGTGTTACATTTTCTTCTGGTATAAACTTAGAACTCTCATAATCTTGTTCCTCAACTACGAGACCAAGGAACTCTGTTATCTCTTTCTCCTTATTTCTTGCCTGACTCTTTAAGTTTCGCCATTCTTCATCAATACGTGTTACCTGATCATGGACAGCTTGTTTCTCATCTTGAGAAAGTTTGCTTACCAGCTCTTTCCCCTTCGTTATCACAGATGTAATGTCAGCCTCATGCTTGACAATTTCCTTGCAAAGTTGTTTGTGCTTTAATAGTTCTTCCTTTACAGCAGAAAGATCTTTCCCACTCAAACTATCTGCAGCCACGACCTCTCCAGTTTGTTGCATCCAGAGCACGCACTTTTCGAGTTCCTCATAGTAGTTAGCTTGCTGAGAAATGCACTGTTCTAAATGATTTCCATGCTCGTCTGCTAGGCGCTGCACCCTGTTCCACTTTGTGGACAAAGTTTGCAATTTCTTGGTCATGTCCTCCTTCTGTGCAGTTGTAAGACCAACAGTAGAAATTTTGCGCTCCAGGATATTACCCACCTGAAGGCGTTGTTGTTCTAGTTCCTGACAGAGATTCTCCTGCCTCAAAATCTCGTCCATTTGTTTTTCTTCAGGAACAGAAAACATATCTATGTTTAAAGTAGCTTCAGCTTCTTCGAGCCAGCTGCTTACATTTGTAATGTCAGCCATAAAAGCTTCCCTTTCAATCAGTGCTTCCTGTGTTTTCTCTGCTGCTATTGCTTGATGTGTGTGTACTTGCGATGTTTGTTCGCCGAGAGCTTGCACGTTTTCCCAAGCCACACGCAGACGCTGTAATCGCTCTTCTATGATATGCCTGTCTTTTTCTGGTACCCAAGCTGATATATTATTTCCTAAGGTTATTATATCTTCAAAAGTTGATGACAATTCTTGAACCTCACCGCTTTGACAAACAATATTCGCCATCTCTTCCAAGCTTGCCATACAAGATGCATACTTCTTATTAAATGTTTCCAGCTCATTCACACAGTTAAGAATCTTCTCTTTTTGTTCATGGGCAACTTTGTTAGCTGTTTTCCAGTGCTCTCCGAGGATTCTAATTTTGTCAAGGTACTCTCTTTTTTTTGATGGCATCTTTTGTATGCGATTCTTACCCTTCTCGCTCAGGTTTTTCACGAACTCTTTCTGTGTTTGCAGCTCAGCCATCAATGACTAAAAACAAGTGATAAAACTTAGATTAAAGGATGGTAATAAAAAGGAGGAATAATGGGAAATTGCTATACTTTCATTACTACAATATGTACAAGGTCGAGAATGACAAGTATTAACCTCTTGTGACACTTAGCTATTCAAGATAGTTAAATTACAGTTGTGATAAAAGAACAGAAATTTATCTCTTAGAGAATTAGGCAAATGAAGCTTAAGTCTAGCGGTAATATGGATAAGCTTAAAGACGTAACTTACAGACGTACATCACAGTGCTCTGTATAGCTGCACGGGTGTTGGTAGTTTCTTTACACCTCAATTCTATCTCAAATTACCAAAGTGATTAAGGCAAACCTGGCAATTGGCGAGCTGTTCTTTCATCTCTTGAAGATTGCCGCTGACATCGAGTTCTGCCAATGAGGTGTCTACTTCACTAAGCACGTGCATACAGCTTTCAAGTTGGGTTTCAAAATCTTGCTGATCCACCATAAGTCTACGACATGCAAATGAATTACTTAAGTCGTTCTGTCAGATTACAGCAAAATGTTTTGCTATCAGGAAAAGTTCTCAACTCTCGAAGGTACATAGTTATTACTATAACCATTATTTTTATGATTATTTTATCATTGTCCCTCCTGATTGCTTCAACTTTTTCTCCAGGTTTCGATCCATGTAAGGGGGGAAATAGCCGTGTGATTACTAACGGCTGTATACATATATACTTAATTTATGAAGAAAATGGGCCGAAAAATGTTAGTTGCCCGAGCAATTCATCTTGCATCTAAACTAGTTATCTGCCAATCAGTTAGCCGTCTGGTTAGCCCAGTTGGTTAGGTGCCAGTCTATCGTGTGGGAGGCTCGGGTTTGATTCCCGGCCGGACCACCACTCAGGGTCTTAAAATAATTGAGGAGAAGGTGCTGCCTTTGCTCTAACATCGGCAAATGGTTGGACCTTCGCGTCTTCTCGGATAAGGACATTAAACCGTAGGTCCAGTCTCTCATCACTCTATCGGGGAACTTAAAAGAACACACTCACTTGTCAAAAAGAGCAGGGTAGAGATCCTGGTGTTGTGGTCTGTCTTCACTGAGGGCAGTTTCAGTTTTGTTATATATATGTAAGCTGCTGTTGCGGACTAACTAAGACCCTCAACTGTTAAAACTTTGTTTGTAAACATATATATAACAACAAAATACTTCAGAAAAATATAAATAAAAATATAACTGAGACAGCCATAACTCTATTACTCCTATATTTCGACCATATTAAATGTTCTTCATCTGAGCAACTAAAAAACCAACCGTTAAACACACAAGTTATACACAATAACAATATGTTAAATGTGTTAAACTTTTGTGTTTAACGGTTGATCTTTTAGTTCCTCCGATGGAGACAATTTAATATACTCCAAATATAGGTGTAATCGAGTAAATGGTTGTCTCAGTTGTGTTCTTACTGTATAAATATGTACGGTATATATAATAGGTGTAGTTGCAAAGATTTTTGCTTTTCAACCAAAAGGTCTGGGGTTAATTTCCAGCTCTGCTGAGAATGAAAATTTGTGTGACCTTCTTTTCTACCACAGTTTACTCAGTTTTCCATCCTTCCAAGATCGGGAAATGATTACCTGTGTCTACTTGGAGGTAACCTGAGATAATTAGGGTCATGACCAGAAGACTTTCACCCGCTTAACACCAAAGAAACAGGAGGCAAGCACAGGCTTTATGAGTCAATTAGCTTGTGAAGAATTCAGCTTAGCAAGTTATGCATAGGCAAGGAAAACAAAACAACGAGAAAAGAAACCCTCATCACAGAGTTGTACATGAATTATCTGTTTACCTGATAAGCTTTTCCTGTTTAGACACAACTTTCCTGACAATTGATGAATGGAGATCTTGAACGTTTGTTAACTGAGATTTTAAAAGCTGCTTGTCCTCTTCTGAGGCTCTTTCCACTACACTGCATCCCTTGGACTGCAACAGTTCAAGTCGCGACAGGTGGTCCTCTAGCTCATCACAAAGAGACTGCAATAAAGGAGATTTTACATAAGACAAAATAGGAAAGTACAGCCATTCGAAAATTCCATTTTCTGGACTACCAATAAAAATTGCAATAGAATGTTACGTTGGGAAGATCAACGGAGTCTACAAATGCTTTGTTATTGTTAATCTTCAAACGACAGTATTCATGTATCAGTGTCTTGTATTAATACGATGATTATGCGGATGATGTTGCTGATGATAATGATGATGATGGTGATGATAATGATAGTGATGTTGGAGGTGGTGGTGGTGGTGCTACTGCCGCTGCTGCTGCTGCTGATGATGATAGTTATGGTAATTATGGTGAAGATGGTGATTTTGATGATGTAAATGAGTGTAGTGATGATGATGATGGGGTGGTCTTGATGTTGATAGTGATCGTGATGATCTTTGTAAGTACGGTACGCGGTTTAAAGCATTTGGAAGAAAAAAAATCTGAAAAACTTGTTTTGCGGTTTTTAATTTAGGCTCCCAACATTACTAAGCCTATGAAGATAATATAAAACAATACCTTAACAGCTGTGAGTTGGTTTTCCAATACTTTAAGATCTGTAGTACCGATAACTTCTGCATCGAGAGTTATCTCAGCATTTCTCAAGTCCGTAAGTCTGTCATCTATTTCTTTCATAAATTCGGTAAATTCTATAATATCCTCCTCTACCACATGACTCTTTGCTTCAATCTTGGATTTAACTTCAGCCCAACGATCTTTCAGACCTTTAACTTTGCCTTCAACAACCAGCTTGCCATCATCACTGCAATTTTCCTTTAATTTCAGGCTTTTTCTTTCTAACTGTGTCACCTGATCGAACCGACCATCAAAGCTACTTGACAAAGCCTTAAAAACAAGACAAAGACTTGTTTCGGGTTTACTATAATATTATACTACTGCTATATACTATATTTTCACGCTCTCATGAGCAAGAATGGTTGGCGTAGTTGGTAAGATATCTGCCTTCTTACCACAAGGTCACCAATTCAATCTCCGGTTCTGCCGAGATTTGAACATTTGTGCGACCTTTTCCGCCTAAGCTAGATCAGCTTTCCATCATTCTGGGGTAGGTAAATGAGTACCAGCACCTGGTGAGAGCTAACCTGCGATGGATTCCAGGTGGAGTCAAAGACTCTCATCCACTTAGCACTACCGAAACTGGAGATAAGCGCCGGCTCCATGGGCCACGTGGAACAAAAGAGAGAATGTTGAAATGCTTGCTCCAGGAAATGTTTCAAAATAATTGATCAAGGAACAATTCTTAACTGTAAGCCAAGAAGCTATAAATATCAAATGGCAAGTCCACTTTTTTTATCAAAAAGTCTTGCATTTGAGCTTGACCATAAAATCTAATCTTTAAGTTTAATTTTTTTTTTTTTGCAACTAAAAAATGTTAT
>JANCMA020161790.1:0-13916 GCA_024336925.2 Zoanthus solanderi
GCCTAGATTCTAGCCCTTCTGGTTATTATAGGTAGCTAGTACCCAATTTTCATTATTTGCAGAGAATTAAAAAAAAATTATAATAATCTTACATTGCTCATGTAACTAAAATCTGTAATTCCGGGTACAAATAAAGGTCATTCATTCATTCATTCATTCATTCTAGGTCAACTTCAAAGTCAGTATCCCGAATATTTAGCGGTTCGCGCCTTCTGCTACGCGAGCCTCTTAAACATAAAAAAATATAAAAAACATAAAACATTATTAAATATAATTCATTTATAAAATTAATTAATAAAATTAGTTATAATATATCGCCTCTGTAATTACGATGTTCCTAACCGTTTACTCTCATTCCTCCGCTAATATAAAGGTAATTTTAGATTAAGCTTATTTTTTCAACATCTAACTAAACATTCACTAAACTACACAAAGTTCATTAATGCTGCCACTGTCATAATTGCTGTAAAAATGATCACAACTAAGATTATCATACCCATTGACATTATTATTATTCTCTTCGTTATTATTCATTTTTATTACAAGTAGTTATAATTTATTACCTTTCTACTATCTTGAATACTAAGGCAATACTAAACACGACCATTGCTTCTTATGCCTTACCTGTCCACTGGCAATTCAGCTATCTGCCAAGCTCTAATCGTTACTGGATCTCCCAACGTTGAAGATAAGGAAAAGTTGTCTGATACTGGAACGCTCTTTTCTTTGCACATAGTCCACCAATCTCTAATACACTCCTGAATAATATGATAAGTAAATTTAAGTTTGAAAATCTACTAGTCTTCCATCAAAGCCTCTCAAGGTGCGAGGGCTAAAATAATCCAGGTTAGACCCGTAGTATTTACAGTAGTTCAAGGGTTAATGCCCGCTACCAATGGGGACTTAGTGTCCAATTTATAATTAGGGGCTTCAAGGTAGCTACTAGCACGCATGTGCTATCTATACTCAATATTTAACATTAGAGCCACAACCTACAAGGGATACGTTTTCACTATTACTAGTCTTCTGTGGGAACCCGAGCCTGTTTTCTGGTTATGCGATGCAGTTGAGGCATAAAAAGAGCCGATACAGTTGTCCATGGCTGCTAACATTTAGGCTCACTATTATTTATTGTAGGCTTAAAGTTAATGACTGCTACCAACGCGTTCTTTGTACCCATACCAATAGCAGGACTTCTTCCACTTAGGGGTCGTCACTCAAGGTACGGCTGTGCGCTTCAGGAATCAAACTGGGCCTAACGCATAGCTGATTGTATCGAGATCCAAAGTTAGCTACTAGCACATACGTACTGTCTATATTAGATGCTGTATTTCTTACTTGTCTAAACTTGACAGTGAATGGTCCAAGGTAGGCAACAATGCCTGCTGATAGCAAAACATCGCCAACAATGTTGTTGTACGTAAGAGCCAGCTCCAGCGCAACCTGGACATTGATTCAGAAATTTCGATACATTTTCTAAATTAATAGCTTAAAATGTTACGCTTAAAACAAAATTAAAGTTGTGTTACCTTTTATAACTGGTAAGTAACGTTCTTAATGGCTACGAGTTATGTATGCACAAAAATTTCCAAACAATTTTTCTGACAAATTAATTTCAAATCTGAACGACAAATAACAATAATAATAATAATAAAGCTTTATTAACAGTATATCCATTAAAGTATGGTTCTTCACCTGTTAAATGCTACCTAATTAGATTAAATATAATATATTCATGACAATGAAATGTAAAAGTAAAAAACTTATGGATTCTAGGAAAAAGGTATTTATAGTTTATAAAATTTACTCTCACCATATAAAACCCATTCAAAGACTCGCTGCGTGCTCCCTTACAAAATAATAATCTTTGTAACAATAAGTATAATAGGGAAAAAAAACACCCAGGAATACCCTCTCCAACCCCACTCCCCAACCCTGCCGCCCCCACCCTCTATTATACGGCCAAGGCCCACACCCTCGTCAGACATCAGACACATGCACTCTCCATACACACTCAATTAAGGTGCGTTTACTCGCTCTCTCGCTCGGTGTAAAAGGTGACAACTTGCACTACTAATACAGTTTTTTGAGTCATTGAGATTTCTTACTTCAATAGCGAGGTCATTGAAACTCTTAGTAGCATTATAAGCAAAGGTTCTACGTAGTTTGGGCACCTCATGCTGGTAACTGGAGGATGACCTGAGAGTTCTAATAGGCACGTGCACGTATTGTTAGAAGTTTTCCTGTAACCAGGTGGATTCGTAAAAGTGAAAAAAATATTTGTTGCACTGGTTAAAATGTTTAAAAATCGCAACATTTCGACTGTATCCACAGTCTTCTTCAGGGTAAAGTGATAATACAAGTTTCAAACAAAGCGTTTAATTAACGCGTCTGGGCAAACATTAATTTCCGATGCCTCCAAAAGGCGCCGTTGTCACCAATTCTCGCACCGTCTAAGAATGGAAGCCGATTCCCAGGCACGTATTGTTTTAGTTTAAGGATTTCTGGTCAGTGGCTGCTGTTAAGGGCCTTAAATGTAGCCTTACTATGCCCAAATTCTCTTCTCTCTTTCAAAAGAGAGAGAATATGGGCTAGGGTCTCTTCTTTCGCATACTTGCCCATCACAAATAAAGGTGCTGCGCACTGCAGCTTTTGTAGCCTTCTTGTTTGTTTTCGTGTGTAATGGGGTTGTATACATCACAGTAGTCTAACTTAGATAGAACTAATGACTCCACCAATTGTTCGCGCAGTTGAAACAGAGCCATGTTTTTTAACTTTCTGAGCACGGTCAGGACTCCATACCCTTTGGACATGGACGTGAGGACGTGGTTAATGTGTAGTCCTAGTACCTTGTAGTTACCAACCACCTCAATTTTTTTGTCGTCTACGGTGCGTTGCACAGTCCCCGTTTTTTGAAGTGAGTGGTGAGCTGCCATCTGTGAGGTTGTGAGCAACATTGCCTTTGTCTTACTGGTGTCGAGAGCGAGTTTGCGTTGTTCTGACCATGAGGCTAGATTTTTCAGTGAGCGATTCATTCCATTCACACATTGCTTTAGTTCTCTTGGTTTGGAATGTACGTACATTGAAGTATCATCAGCATGCTGGCTGCACTTGCACATGGTTCCCAAGTTGACATTTAGGTCAGCAACGTACAAGTTGAACAGTACTGGACCTACGATTTATCCTTGGGGAACCCAAATTTGCATTCTTGTGCGCCTGATTTCCTGTCATGAATTTGTATATACTGTTTCCTTTGAGTTAGGTAACTGAGTAGCCAAAGAAGAAAGCTAGATGCAGAAGTTGATTATGTGAGTTATAGGAGAAGCGATTTCTTCTGCAACCATTTTAACGTATTTGACTGGAATCTGATCAGGCCCTGTAGAACAGTCAGATCTTAAATAATTTTATTTCTCTCAGTTAACATTCCGCAGAGAGTATTGTTGGATGAAGCATGGAGTCTCTTAACTGATGGAACTCCGTTATAGACTTTACTGCTGCATTCACGGTCCGAATTGCAGTGTTTATAAAGTATTGACTCCACCAGGGTCATGCTTCAGTGGTTTCAGGTTTGGCTCGATGACACAAGGTATAGTTTGCCAGACGTCTTGAGGGTTCCGTGATGAGACTTTTGCATAAAAGCTCTTTTGGATTGTCGTTTCTTAAATTTGAGGAGGTTTCTGGATTCTCTGTACTTGGACCACGAGATGTTGTCATTGTAATTGTGAGCCCGAAAACGAAGGTTGTTTTGCTCTTTTTACAAATCTTGAATATTATCCTCTTTAAGCCATGGTGCTGGGGGCCTGGTTACCTTGATTCGTTTACCTTGATTCATGCATTTCTGACTGGCAGTTCGTACGAAGCATTAAAATCAAACAAATATGAATTGTCCCTCTTTCTAATTCCTTAAATTTCACCTTTTCATGATTTCAAACCCTAATACATTCCAGGTGATCCAGTTTGGTATCCAACCTGCTCACTCCCGTGACACTGGCCTCGTTACCCATCCCAAAAGGCTATTCGCACTTACATTATAACTCGACGAGAGCCGTAATTTTGTTTGTTTGTCACGTGTGATTATTCACAAGTTTTCCGCTTTTAAAACAAAATATAACTATCCCTATTAATGCCATTTAGTTAAGCAACCAAGAAAATCGTTAGTTATCAACCAACTCGGCTTTGGCGGTTTGTCATCTGCCTTAGAAGGTGTAGAGCCCAGGAATTAAAGACGCAAAAAAGTACCATCATACAAATAAAATTGAATCCATTCTGAATGACCTCACCTCATTCCATCTGGTTCTCTCTCCTCCAAGTCCGCTAATCAGTTTTTCTGCTCGGATCAGCTTCTGGGAACAAAGCGCAATGTTCCTCTCGAGCTCCTTCTTCTTGTTTAGTTTGGAGTCATAATCGTCATTGAGGTTCTGCAGTTTCTCCAACACAGAATTCAGTTCAGCTCGCTTCTCACTCAAATGTGCCATCTGCTGTTCAAGGAGTGATTCTGCCTCAAGAAGCCGTTTTCTCTTTGGTGCGATCAACTATTGTTTAAAAAAAACAATTAGATTGATACTTTGTAAATACAAATCCTTAATGATAACTCCACAAAAGCGGCTTTTTAGAGTTATTTTAAGTGAAAATACAGGGCCAGCGTTTTAGGGGTCTTAGATAGTCGGCCAAAGCGGCTCACATATATTATACTGTTGAAACACTAGTAAATGACGTCGATAAAGCAGACAGACCACAACACGGGGAACACTAACCCCCTTTTTTTACAAGCGAAAAGGTTTTTGTAAGTCCCCCAATGGAAGACTGAGAGACTGGGGCTAAGGTTCAACATCCTTATCCTTAAATACAGTGTAGTGGTTTTTACTGGGGAAATTACGCAATAATTTTCAAATAACATACTAATTTTAGGCAAATGTGAAAGAAACATCTTCCTGGAGATCTGAACTTGCGCCATTCTAATAATAGTACAAACAAACTAAATAAATACGTCGGCCATGTCCGAGCCAAAATGAGTTCCCTCCACAATGTTCGATGGTCTATCAATGCCGCCATCTCGCATCAAGAGTCTACGCTGTTGTCTCTGTTTAGAACTTCCACAAACTTAGACTCTGGTTTACTTTTGCCTCCGTATGTTGATTCTCAAAGAATTAGTTTATGTGTCTAGAAAGCTACATCCTTCTTCTAGTTATTTTCTCTCCTACTCTCAGTGGGTCTCCATAAAATTCCTCCTTGCAAATAAGACTCTAATTTTAAAGCTAATGAAAAGCTAAGCTATATGATACTATGGAGCTGTAAGCGACCTTACTTGGGAGTAAGTCATAAAATGCGCTCATTTAGGCCAGGAGATTAGATTCGAATTCAGTCAAAGCTAACCTTAGCAACTCTGTCGTACATCTCTATTGCCCGGATCCAGCTGCAAAGACCTTCACAAGCCGAAGAAACGTTCTTAATAACGGATGGATGGAAGTCTGGGTTTGTAATGTACTTTTCACGAATCCTTCTAATGGCAGCAGCCGGAATGTTATCTTTGTCATACGTCTTCAAGCTCTCAAGGAACTTCAGATCTCCCAGTATCTAAAATACAAAAATTTTAGAATTGTTTTTTTCATGATCGTAAGTTACTCTCCTGAGCCGCATTTGTAGCAGTAAAAATCATTTCCACCCTAGGCAGTTTATCACTATCTCATAACTTAAAGAAGAAATTCCATTTATAATGAGCACCGAGTTGATAGCAAGTTGTAATCTTTTTAGCATAAAAAACAAAATTCTCCCAAACTGCGGAACATATTGAATATAGTTCAGGAGACTCTAGCAATGAAACAGCTCCTTTAGGAGCAGGCGTGTAGCACAGTTGATAAGTGCGCTGCCTTCAGTGCTGCAGGTCCCCAGTTCGATACTCAGTGACTCCAACGTCTGTTACGAGTTTTCTCTGATCTGTGTAGCTGTAGCTTTAAATACCCGTAAAATGGAGCACTGATGAGGGAGGGGGTAAAGGGCGCACCGTCGGCTTCTACTGATAACAGTCCTATGAACTGACGGAATTACCGACGTTAAATAAAGAAACCTTTATCTTTTTACCTTTTTTTCTTGAATGAAAGGAGTACAAATATTCCGTAACAGAGCCGTATAAACCGCAACGGTTACATTTTAAGGTCGAATATACGACACGTTTAGAAACTAAGGATAAATGGGCTTTTACTTTTTATTTAAAGAGGCCGGGAGGCCAAAGTAATTTGACATCACACAGCTACACTTACTTTAAACGATAATATAATTACTGAGCATGAATGTATTTGAAAGGGAAGGCTACGCTTTTTGACTATTAAACACAGAGGCCTAATTGGGTAGAAAATCGTAATGCAGGAGTTGCAGTAGTCCATTATCTACGTGTACTAAAATTTAATGGCAAGTAAGTTACTTTTGGACATTTTTGGTATACAACTCTCACATTAGATTTACACCGACCTTCCCTATACGTACCTCAAGAACAGTTTTAATTTCACTCTGGATTAAATATACAGAACAGAAAAGCAAAAAGAAATTAATCCATCACAGGTTAGCTTCAAGCAGAAACTGCCACTATTTTTACACACCTCGTAGAAAAGCCCAGTGTACTTCGACGGAAAAAAATGTGTTAAGTTCTAAATGTGTTACGACTTAATTTTAGTGCTTTACGACCCAAATGGAGCCGGTGCTTATCTCCAGTTTCTGTAGTGTGTTAAGTTCTAAATGTGTTACGACTTAATTTTAGTGCTTTACGACCCAAATGGAGCCGGCGCTTATCTCCAGTTTCTGTAGTGTGTTAGTTCTAAATGTGTTACGACTTAGTTTTAGTACTTTACGACCCAAATGGAGCCGGCGCTTATCTCCAGTTTCTGTAGTGTTAAGCGGACGAGAGTCTCTAAGTCCCCCTGGTCGGGACACTAGCTACGCATACATAATCTATCGCATGCTACCTTGCAGCTGACGCCGGTTTTACCGACCTCGTAAGGATGAAAAGCCGGGGAAGGGGTTTTGAATAAAAAGAAGGTAAGCAGAAAAATGTTCAAATCTCAGCCAAGCCGAGGATTGAACCCGGGACGCCAAACAAATTGCAATAATATTATAATTGTAATTAATAATACAATGATATTATAACTGTATTACATAAAATACCTTTCTGGAAGCAGCCCAATAGTCGTCAACTGGTTTACCATCTACCACCTTTTTCTCAGGCTTAACGGCCTACAAGCGATTGAAGTATACCAGACGGTGTGTTATTTAGGAAATAAAACATGTCCTCCGTGCAGATTTATCAAAATTTTTCTGGTAATTATAAAGTTGGCACACAGCAAGAACTGATCAAGCGGCGGACAATTCTATTACTCTACCGGAACAATACAACATTCTTTTAAACAGACATTAATTTCAACACTTTCACCTTTTACATTTATTTTATCTTTTAAGTAGTATTCGAATACGTTTTACTCATTTTTATGCTAATTTTACTATTTATCTTCCATTTGATTGTCATTTTAATCATTTTACGTGGCGAAGGCAGCAGTTTTAGTTGCCGAAAACTCGTATTTTAAATATTTTATCAGTGTACGTTTTTAACAATTTTATAGAAGCAAGAATTGTTTAAGCTGAATACAACTACAGAAAACTGTGACACCTTCATGATACAGACAGCTTCCATCACCATCTTGACACCCGCAGGAGGGTTCTGCATGGATTTCACCAACGTGATATCTTGAGCCTTCAACGTGTCCAGAGCAGTGACAGCGGCATTGAGTGCTGGCATCGCCACGGCGAGTTTCTCTTCGCACTCGTCCTAAAGAGTGTTAGAATAATTTTGAAAAAATCTCTTCGATTGAGTAGAATAAAATGTAAAAAGACAAACGACAATAACTAAACTGAAAAGCGTTGTATTTAGCCAGTTACTCCTGAGTCCCAGGTTGATTGGCCGAAACGGCTACAATTTTTAAAGAACCCCATCAAACACGTTCTCCATCCCGACACAGGGTTATCATGGAACTATTGCTTAAAGAGTTTCTCAAATCCTAAGTTAGCAAAGAAAAACTACAAGCTCTTTTCTTTCAGAGGTTTTAAATGGATAAATAAAAGGATTCTCCGTTCGCTAATAACTATATTCGAAAGCACAAAAGTAATAAGGCATTTGAAGTAAACGACAAAATTTTTTAATGCAAACATGTTTCGACTTAACTATAAGCAACTAGTAACTAGCAACTAGTAACTAGCAACTAGTTCATTCGCACTGAAGATGGCTTATAGTTAAGTCGAAACATGTTTGCATTAAAAAATTTTGTCGTTTACTTCAAATGCCCTATATTCGAAAAGTTTAGCAGATAACAAAAAAAGCAAAAGGTATATTGACCCGCTCTGAATCATAAATAAATTCGTATTCATGAGAGCTGAAGCACTTTGAAGCTCACAAACTGTTTGAAACTTCTTTTCGCAAATACGTAAATGGCGTTGAAAAACGCGAATTTCGCTTCATGACGCCAGCATACCATACCAAATCAACACGAAAAAAAAAGTTACTCTGATGACAATGGATAAATATACGCTGGTGGAAAGGACTTGTAAATGATTTAAGTTAATTTTCGATAAAAGATTCAGTCGATGTATCTTACTTTTATTCCCTGGGCCTCCGTTGCTGCCTGGTCGGCCTGTGCTTCATCGGCAGCCACAATCTAGGGTAAGAAAAACTATTCATGACTGGGGCGGATACGGGGCTCATCCGGGTGGTTAGACCGAATCCCCACACTAAAACGCACAATGTTTAAGCATGTGCGGTTTCTGAAGAAAACTGTAGTGAACATAATTATTGTCTTTCTCTGATTGGCTTAGTCTAATAAGGAACACTAACAAATTCTCCGTCGACTAAATCACTTGAGTTCAGATAAACTTGTCGACTAAAGTCCAGCCACACTTTACACAGTCCATCAAACTTTCAAGAACATCTGGTTTAGGGCCACTGTGCCCATCTAGTTTTTTAGAAAAATCCATCGGCACAAAAAAACACAGTTTTTTTTTGTCTAACAATGTTATGAGGGATTATGAAGAAGCAATCAAAAATTATGTCACTCAATCTGAAAGAAACGAAAAATTATCGTTCGACCGTCACAATTAAAACTGGATTTTAAAAACACAAAGAATACTTAGGCAAGACTGACCTTTCTTTTTTGATCAACTTCAACTGTTTCAACCTCGATGACTTTTATGAGGTTCTGGGTCTCCTTACTGGTTTCAATTAACTCTGGTTGTAACTCTCTCAGCTCCCGTTGCATTATGGTCACCTTGATCCAAATAAAATAGTTTAGTTTCGTTGCCTAATGCCTTATTACTGTTTCAACTTAAATGACTATACTTTGTTTCTAAATGTATTCATACGCATTCTTTTAGAAAATATTGCAAAGGTGGTCCAACGATTTCTAATTATCTTGACGACAAAACGGAAATTCATTGGTCTAGCGACTGTCAGTAGTACGAAACAAGAAACATCTCATTGCATGTAAAATGTTACGAAATGAAACTTCTGCATTTTGCCTTCAACAGCACAAACCTGTGAGGAAGCAAACTCCAATTTTTCCAAGCCTTTAAGATAGCGATTCTTCAATGTCAGTATCTGAAGCCTTTTTCGGTTCAGTAGTGCCTTGAACGTCTTGATCAACTCTAAATATGACGTGGGAGTGACGTAGTTATGACGTCTAAGTACCGCAAAATACCTTGAAATAGAAACAAAACAAAAGCAAATGAAGGTCATTTGTTTGTTTTCCTTAAATACACAACTTTGATCAAAATTTTTGAAGATAAATACGTAGATAATGAAAAGAGGTTGAGCACCTACATTGCTATGGCTTTGGCAAAGAAACCCGGCATTTTTGAACAATACAGTTGTCTTTTCTTATCCACACTCATTTCCACTACAACCTCTATTTCTAATCATATATATCGCTATTTTCATCACCTTTCTTTTGTATAATTATCATTGTTCACTTTTCCTGTACTCTAACACCACCGATCTATTAATTCGTCCTTCATTTGTCTACAGAGTGAACAAATGGTTCGAGAATATATTTCTTCTCCGTTGTAAAAGTCACATGAACAAGTTACTAATGTGAAACTGATAAATCTTAACAACTTTGTTAGGTAACAATCTTGGGCGCCACTTAAGGCAGCCTAATTCCTTCCCTAAACGGTCCCAGCGAAAGGATCTTCATTTCATATGAAGCCAAGTTTTTAAAATCACTAAACAGGGTTTGAACAATATCCATTATTTGAATTTTTGAAACATTTTCAAAACTTTCCAAAGCTCTCTACTTCGAATTCCCAAAACATTCAGTACTGATGATTCAGCTTTTTATTTGATTCTAAAAAAGGCTGCTTTAGACTGCTAAACATGCACGCATGTTCTCAAACCTCTTTCCTCCAGACTGACTTCGCGTTTACAAATAGCGCATGAGTATTGGAAAATTGGCAGAAAATTCTTGTACGCTAAATAAGACGTACTCCATTCCTGACAAGGAAACGATCATGCAGGAGGGTAGGTAAATCAAAAGCAGTAGTTTTTCATGTTTGCAAAACGTCAAACCGGTTGTAATAAGTTATGAGTTAATTTCTTGGAGTATTAAGAAAAACGTCGACCAATCAGAGCATCCACAAAACGCGTGGATTAATTTATGTTGAAATGGTTGATCATCGCCGTTAAGAAATGGTTAAGAAGCTGACTTTTTTAAAGATTTAACCTTCATAAGAACAAGAGAGCCTAATTATTCAAAGTTAAGAAAGATTAAGTTATTCTAGGATTAGGGCAAAGTTAGAAGTTTTAAAAGCAAAGCACTTTTATTTCTCCCGAGTGCAATTTTACAATTAGAAGCTCTGAAAAGAAGTAAGGGAAATTAAAAAATAAAATGCTTTACAAACAAAAGAAAGAGAAACCCGGATTAAAATGTAGCCCCGGTTAGCGATAATAGTCCTCTCCAAAACATTTTTGAATTTTTGATTTATTTACCAAATCATCAAAAGAAAAAACGGAAGCCGTAAAATCTTCAACAATCTTCCTATGTACCTATGTACAAATGAAAAATTTAAACAAAGTAGAGCAATAAAAAATAAGCGATTTCATTCGTTGTCTTGTTTGTTAACAGAATATCAAGTATTCCAGGATAAAGCTAATGAGATTAAGATTAATGTTTGTGGGACATACCTATTGGACAAACTCCTAACACTCTGGTGAAAATGTTGACACATTGACACACACTCCTTTCTAACTTCGAACGGCATCTCCACATCATCAAGAAATTTATTGGCAACCATTTCCAGCGCATCTTCAGGCCATGCCTGGAGGTTTGGATGAAAACAAACTTGAGAAATATTTCAACTATAAAATTTTTCACTTGTTTGTATTGAAGAAAAACTCTACAGGGCAATAAGTATCAAGAAATGGGGTAGAATTAGCACAAAATAGGATTAACGCATTCTTTGTATGATATATAACAGGATTAACGCATTCTTTGTATGTTCATTTCCAAATAAGGAAAAGTACCTTAAGAGAAAAAAAGGAACACGTGGCAGCAAGATTCAAAAACCATTAATTTGTGAATCTGAAATGCAAGTCTGTGTCCCATGAAATGGTCGATTTGCCGGACGCAACCATAATAATATTTTCGTGATATGAAAAGCTTTTAACAATACTCATCTATCACACCCTTGGGTTAGAATCAAGGCTGGAGTAAGAATTAGCTCTAAGACAGACGGAGATGTTGGCATCTTTAGTAACATTTTCCCCTACAACCATAAAGTACGGCGCATTCCAACCCAGACCCTGTCTGCCAAAATTAGCTCAGTTTTTCTACATTCCTACAGAATCCGTATTACCCTCTGTTTCTAGCTACCCTTTACTGTATTAACCCTTTAATGTATTAATGTCCCGTAACTATAAATACCGCAGATAAGCGCGACTCAATGAGCCACTGGGCTTGTAAAAAGGATGATATATGAAGGGAAGGATAGATTTTTCTTCACGGCAAGATTGTCCAAATGATTTTACATAGAATTTCAAAATTAGATAAGAGAAAAACATTTTTGATACAAAAATTAACAAAAAAAAATTGCCAGCTAAAAGCAACTTAGCTTTTTCCTATCTCAAATAATAAATCGTACAATTTTAAAAAACACTTCCGCAAAATGGTTTCAATTTTAGAATTTTGTTTTCTACAGTTATACGAATTTTGAGGGTTTTTCGCTGCCTTGGCTCATGGCCACGTTCTGAAGAGGACTGGCACTAATGGCGTAACACGACATGCAAAATTAAAATGGCGCCAATCTCAATAGCAAACATTGTTCGATGCCTTTTCGGATTTTTTTCAAACTATACTACTCTACAAAATATTTTGGATTTATTTTTTTGTCTATTATTTACAATATTCTTAAATTAATTAAGACCAAAAATGGAATTATACGATTATAATGCGTTTCTAATATGTATATAACCCTTTATACATGTATTCCCATAATCCTGTCCGTTTTAATTAGAGAATCATAATTTATATACATACATTTTTATCTACTTAATTTTAATTGTGTTTAATATTTATTGTAAAATTTTATCTAATTCAGTTTGTAAAGCTGCAATTTTAAAATTTAATAAACTATCTATCTATATCTATTTATCGTAGCGAGGTGTGTTGTAGCTATGTGCTCCAGATTTCGACAAGCTGCTGCGAATGCTTTTTCAAGTTTCTTAGATGATCTCACAGATAAACTCAAGTCAATAGTATTGGCAACCGCCTGTTGTTTGGTACGTATCATTATTATCGAAAACAAAGAAAACGTATAACATTGTTTTGACTTGATATTAATAAGATTTGTGTTGTACGGTACAGTCAAGAATTGCTCGTACAATCCCTCAAGAATAAAAAACAAAAGTCTAACTAATCAATAAATATTTCTGCTTACCATTGTGCAAAAATTTATGGCGATCTGATGCGAACTGACGGAGTTCTTTTCGTCGACTTCGGCTATGCATATTTATTTTGAATATTATGAATACTAATGTGTACGACACAATCTAAAATTGCTCGTAAATTCTCTCAAAATTCAGAAATCAATAATCTAACTCCGTCATATCGATGGAGAATATCCCATAGGGTCATTGTGGGAAGTTTTATCACGATCTGATGAGAACTAACGGAGCCCAACCCCGAAATGATCCACATTGACCCCGAAATGATCCCCAACCCCGAAATGATCCCCAATTGACCCCGAAATGATCCCCAACCCCGAAATGATCCCCAAATTGACCCCGAAATGATCCCCAACCCCGAAATGATCCCCAAATTGACCCCGAAATGATCCCCAACCCTGAAATGATCCCCAAGTAACTTTTGGAATGGCGTTCAAGCGTTGGAATTTGGATTGCTCAATAATACGAAAAACTGAGGCCGTAACGAACATGTAAGGTAAAACTCAATTAAAAGGAAAATTAATGTTTTTTTTTATTGTTCTCTTATCTCGTAGTCGCGTCATCCTCTCTCTGTCTTCTCCAAACAAGTCTCGTTGAAAGTAAAAAGTAGAAAGGTCGCTGATAACACTTATTAGTACCAATTTTCGTCATCGAAAAGCCTTTACAAACGTTTACATTCATGCCTTTCCTTTCAGTTATACATATAATATTCGTAAACAATTGAAGTCGTTTGTTTATGGTTACGTATTGCAGTTTGTTTATTATAATGACACTTTCACTCAGAAAAGTACTTTTTTTCTATTTTTTTTTAAGATTTGCTCTACTTTAATTCATACCTTTCCTTTCAGTTACAGTTCAAGTTATAAATATGATACATAAAGTCGTTATGATTACGTATTGCAGTTAATTTATTATAATGACACTATAACTCAGAAATATATATATA